>PVIR01023619.1:0-26720 GCA_004026965.1 Petromus typicus | reverse complement strand
AAAAAAAGCCACGAGCTTTTCTCTCCATTCAAGCTTATTAAACCATAAACCTGTGCAGTTTATGGTTTAGTAGGTGGGGACAAGACCCAAGCTTCTAGGGTTCTAACAAGCTCCCAAGGTGTGTTATGAGTAGAAGACACTTTTCGTACATTTGTTTGCACTGTAAAAGTCCTCTGCTTTGTTTTCCTCTCCAGCCAATTGATTGCTTCCCTCCTTGCACCATAGCAGCTGGGTAGTGTATAGCACAGTCCTCCGGTCCTTTCCAGGAATCGGCTCTCACTAATTGGCACCTCTGTATCTTTTCCTGCTGCAGCTCCTTTCCTCTTAGTATTCTCGAGAATGCCTCTCTCCATTCAAGCTAAAAATTTAGTTAAAACAGTCACTGAATTATGATCCTTCCCCAGCCCTGTGAGGTAGATAGTGTGAATTTAACCCTTTTTTTTTTAATCTTTACCCTGGTTAACTTTCTTTTTTTTTTTTTTTTGAATTTAACCCTTTTAACCCAATTTAACCCTTCAGTTTCAACCCTTTCAAGCTTCTAAAGCTATAGTGGCTCTCCAGGAAGTGCTAGGGGCAGTGCAGAATCTGAATCCTCCTGGAAGCTATTTCAAAAAATTGCCTGCTATCCCTTCTTTCCTCTAGTGGCTCCCAATGTGTATATGTGTGTTTGTCTCTATGTATGAATTAAGTACTGCAGCATTGAGAAGTTCAGGGTCTTCACACTGAGCGATATCACTATCCCTTTTTTTTGAGACAAAGTCTCTCTTAGTAGTTCAGGCTGGCCCTGAACTCACTGTGTAGCCCAGGCTAGCCCTGAACTCACAACAATCTTCCTGTCTCTGCCTCCCAAGTGCTGTGATTACAAGTATGAGTCACCACACCCAGCACCCCTTTTTAAATTTTGAGACAGGGTCGCACCAAGTTTTCCAGCCTGGGTTTGAATTTGGGCTCCTCCTGACTCAGCCGCCCATAATGTTGGAATTACAGGTATTGGCCACAATGCCAATGCCCAGCTCCCAGTGTCGTACTTTAAAAAATAGGCTTCTCAGATACTTTTGATCCAACCTCTTTTGTATGGACTACTCTGGAAAAAGAGAGCTAAATGCTAATATGTACATTTAAAAACACTTAAAACTGGGGCCGGGGAGTTAGCTCAGTGGTTCCGGCGCCTGTCTTGCAAGCGCAAGGGCCCGGGTTCGATTCCCCGGTAACCACATAACAATACTGGGTGTAGAGACCCACACCCAGCAGCAACCAGTACCACGTACCACAGTGCCGGGCGTGGTGGCTCACGCCTGTTATCCCAGCACTCGGGAGGCAGAGGCAGGAGGATTGTGATGTGAGTTGGAGGCTGAGCTCAGGGCCAGCCTGAACCACAAAGCGAGACCCGTCTCAAAAAACCTAAAAAAAAAAAAAAAAACAGTTAAAACTGGACTGAGGACATACATAACTCAGGGGTGGGGTGCTTGCCTAGCATGTATAAAGCCCTTGGTTCAGTCCCTGGCTTCACAAAATAGACAAAGATAAAGCGGACATACAGAACTCAGGGGTGGGTTGTTTGCCTAGCATGTATAAGGCCCTTGGTTCACAAAATAGACAAAGATAAAGCAGATGTAATTCAAGTCCAGTTAATCTCTTGCTTAAAATGTCCCCAGTTCCCTCTTGCTCTTAAACTGAGGGTCAGACTCCTCATAATTTGTAGGCTCTGCAGAACCCAACTCTGGCGGATCTCTTTAAACTCATTTTAAATCATGGCCACTACCCTCATGCATCACTACTTTAGCCAAGCAGCTCTGCTTTTATTGTTTTATATATCAAGGGGCCATGCAAGATTTCCATTAAAGACAAGGTTCCAGGGATTTTGCTCAATGGCTCCAGCACCTGGCTTGCAAAGGCAGGGTCCCAGGTTCGATCCCCGGTAACCACATACAACAACGTTAGGCGTGGTGACTCACGCCCACCAGCAATCAGTACCACGTACTATAGTGTCCAGCTGGTTGTATTCTGGAGGTAAAGGCAGGAGGATTACTAAATCCAAGGGTCAGGACCAGCCTGAACTACAAAGTGAGACCCTGTCTCAAAAAACTAAAAAAACAAACAAACAAATTTGTACTAACCCATTCTCCCAGAAGGTTAAAGCCAGCTTAACCTTAACAGCTCACTTGGACAACCAAGTCCTTGAGGTTTGGTTTGGTTTGGTTTTTCAGGGGTGGGGTGGGGGGGTGAGTATGAAATTACATCAGATGTAGTTTAGGCTGGATTTGAACTCATTAGGTAGCCCAGGTTGCCCTTGAACTCTTAGTGATCCTCCTTTCTCAGCTTCCTCAGTGCTAGGATGACAATCATGTGTCCCAAGTGCCTAGCTCCAAATCCTTGAGTGTTATGCCTTTGCTCTCTTGGACTGATTAAAATTTCTGACCTTCCATGTAGATTTCAGGATTTTTTTCCCTTGTTTATTTTCTTAGTCCAGATCATATCTTCGCCCGGTTGCCATTGGGACTACCCAAGGTTGATTCACTCAGTACTCACATCTGACCTTAATCTTTCATCCACCTGTTCTTCTAATTCTGGTTAAGGGTACAGTGGTGAATGATTTGGCATCTATAAACAAGTGGCCACTACATTAGGTGCCAACAGCTCTAAGAGTACAGGACAGGTAAAAGTCTGGAGGGATTGAGGAAGCAGAAGACTGGGAAGGCCAGCCATCTAGTAAAGCAGTCAGAATCGAGATGTAAGCTGGTTATAGTTCTGCATACCTATAACCCAGCACTTGGGAGGATGAGACAGGAGGATTGCTATGAGTTTGAGGCCAGCCTGGGCTACACAGTGAGTTCAAGGCCAGCCTGAACTACATCTGATGTAATTTTCATAGCAAGACCCTGTTTTAAAAAGAAAAAAAGAAAGTGAGATATATTTTCAAAAGAGATGGGGCCGGGGAGTTAGCTCAGTGGTTCCGGCGCCTGTCTTGCAAGTGCAAGGAACCGGGTTCGATCCCCCGTAACCACATACCATACTGGGTGTGGAGACTCACACCTAGCAGCAACCAGTACCACATACCACAGTGCCCAGTGCCGGGCGTGGTGGCTCATGCCTGTAATCCCAGCACTCGGAAGGCAGAGGCAGGAGGATTGCTGTGATGTAAGTTTGAGGCTGAGCTCGGGGCCAGCCTGAACCACAAAAGCGAGACCCTGTCTCAAAAAAAAAAAAAAAAAAAAAAAGAAAAGAAAAGAAAACTGACAAAAAAACAAGAAACAGGAATATCAGAAACACCAGCCAGAGAGCCATACTCTTTCTTTTTTTTCTTTAGGTTTTTTGAGACAGGGTCTCACTTTGTGGTTCAGGCTGGCCCCGAGCTCAGCCTCAAACTCACATCACAGCAGTCCTCCTGCCTCTGCCTCCCGAGTGCTGGGATTACAGATGTGAGCCCCCACGCCCGGCACTGTGGTATGTGGTACTGGTTGCTGCTGGGCGTGAGTCTCCAAATTCAGTATTGTATGTGGTTACTGGGGATTGAACCCAGGTCCTTGCGCTTGCGAGACAGGCGCTGGAATCACTGAGCTAACTCCCCGACCCTGTCAGTTTTCAACTAGCTGCTTCTACAACCCAGCCTCACAACCATGACTGCCTTTGCCAGACCAATTATCCATTTGAAGGAACAGTTTTTCCACTTCCCTAGGAAAACGCTTTTGACATAAATGGGTCAGCTGTACCAGGCCTTTTTGCCAAAATTACCCAAGTGACCAACTTATAAGAACTTTTTTAAAACTAGTTTTGGGTGTGTGGCAGTGAGGATTGAAATCAGGGGCCCACGCATGCCAGAAAATCATTTTACCATTGAGCTAAATCTCCCAACCTCTTTAAAAAATTTTTTTTATTTGGAGACAGAGCATTACTAAATTGTCCGTGCTGGCCTCACAGCCAGGCTCCTACCACAGCTTCCTGAGAAGCTGAGATTACAGGCTTACGTTACTGCATCCAGCTAAAAACTTTTATAAAATATGAGACAGCTATTTTTATTAGAATGGATTATTTTAACAGCCTTAAAGATCTTGAAATTTAACTTTTTCATTCAAAGATGAATGCTAAGCCTTTTGGAGACTGAGCCAGGAGGACCTGTGAGTTCAAGGTCAGCCTAACTACAAAGTGAGATGCTGTCTCAAAAGTGGCTGTGGGTATAGCACAATAGTAGAATTCTTTCCTAGCACCTGAAAGGCCCTAGATCCAATGCCCAGCACCAAAATAAATAAATAAAAGCCAGGCATGGTGGTGCATGACTGTAAACCCAGTACTCAGGAGGCCAAGACAGGAGCATTGCTTCGAGTTTGAGGTCACCCTGAGCTACAAAGTGAGTTATAGTCAGCCTGAACTCCACAGGGAAAACTTGTCTCAAAAAAATCCCCCCAAAACAACAAAAATTCAAATTACCTGAAGCTGAAAAATCCTACTCCCTCAACAAAACTCCTGCCAGAACTAAATGGAAATTATATTGATGTCTAACAAGGAATGATTCGGATGTTGATTTGTGGCAATTTAAAAAATGTTTATTATAAATGAATGACACCATTCAAAATCACACATGAGAAAGGAGAATGGCATGAAGGGGTCACTAGGAGATAGCTTATGAGCTTGGCTCAGGTTTGATATGCATTAGCCAGGAATATGTTTGGGAGAAAAGTAAAACAAAACAAAAGTAAGCATGCTAAAAGTGACAAAAAGTTAAGAAAGCAGTAGGAGCAACTGTAATACAAATGCATTTCTTAATAAATTGAGTTTATTGGTACATTTTAGGTATACATTATGATCACATTCCTCATTGCGAATTTGTACCTGTATGTGCTATATCCTGATTCTTTTATTTTTTCCCACTCCTCTCCCTCCCTTCAACCCCACTCCCTATATACATAAGCTTTGTTTCCGCTTTTTCCTTTTTACTATCAAATTTTTTCTTTCCTTTCACACAAGTACATCTTGCTAGGAGTAACACATAAGGTTATATGCAAATTAAGAAACTGGTAAAAATTTCTAAAAATAATAATGCTTTCCCACAGGAAAGTTAAATTTTGGTTATTGCTACTGAATAAAAACACCTTTCTCAATATTAAATACTTCCATAAAGACTTTAAAAAACAGCTGTATGAAGCAGGAGGAACACAGTAAGTTCGAGGCAAGCCTGGGTTACATTCTGAGTTCAAGTCCACCCTAAATTACCTAGCTAGAAACTATCTCAAAAAACTAAAAACCAAATAAACCAAAAAGAGTTCTGTTAAGAAACAACTGACAATCAACTGCCCACATTTAAATTGTAAATATAGCATTATCACATATACAAATAATTCTTAAAATATTGGCATGAATTTTTAAAATTCCCAGAAATCTCCAAAACCTGTTAAAAACAGCCTCTACAAGGATTGCAACCCGACACTACAAAGAGGTTAGGGGATCCGCACTTCTTCTCAGAGAACCGCTGACAAGCTTCCTCCCCACTTTGCCCTCGTGAGCGGTCGGAGGCTGGAGGCTGGCAGAAACAGGAGTCCAGGGCTGTCTCTGACAAGCACAGCAGCTCTATTCTCTTCCGATGGGGGATCCTGAGGGCGGGGAGAAGGGCACGGTGACTGGCCAGAAGAAGTGGTGGTGGTTTCTGGACAGACCCAAATTCACGTTCTCACTACTATCTTTGGCTGAGGGATAGAAGCGCAGAGTTAAAACAGAAGAGTTAATGAAGATTGATGTCACAAAGCTAAGATCATGCAAAGGAGTCACGAGTTTCCCATTCACAAAGAAAACCAAAATGTTAGAGCCCAGACTCTGGTTGTTCCATTCCTAAATACGTGAGTGCATGTGCTGTATGTGTGTTTTGGATGCTCAGGATACAGCACTTATATTCTAGGAAGATAAGTAGATATTTACAGTGAGGTGCCAGTAAAGGCTTAATAATCAATTCTTGAGGGCCAGGGATATAGCTCAGTGGTTCCGGCGCCTGTCTTGCAAGTGCAAGGACCTGGGTTCAATCCCCGGTAACCACATAACAATACTGGGTGTGAAGACTCACCCCAGCGGCAACCAGTACCACATACCAGTGCTGGGCGTGGTGGCTCACGCCTGTAATCCCAGCACTCGGGAGGCAGAGGCAGGAGGATTGCTGTGATGTGAGTTGGAGGCTGAGCTCAGGGCCAGTCTGAACCACAAAGTGAGACCCTGTCTCAAAAAACCTTAAAAAAAATAAATAAATAAATTAAAAAATAATAATAATAATCAATTCTTGAAAACTTGATTTGCAACCTTTGATAATTTCAGTGATATAAAGTCTTCCCATCACAGCTGTTTTCAAGTGACCAGTGTGACAACATTACATACACAGTTGGGAAGAGATGGCTTGTCTAGCTTGAGTCTGGCCAGAGAGAACACTGCTGAATATTTACCTAATTTTTCTCCTCAAATTGTCAGAATAAACAGACAAACCAAGGATAAAACTATCATACAAGTGCCAGGCATGGTGGCACACACCTGTAATCCCAGCACCCAGGAGGCTGAGGCAGGAAGAGTGTCATGAGTTCAAGGCCACCCTGGGCCCTCTTTCTCTCTTTCACACACACACACACATGCATGTATGCACACACAAATACACAAATGCATGCATGCACACGCACAAACTGCTATACAAGGAAGTCAACAGAGATAGCATAAGAATAAACCACTCAGGGGCCGGGGATTTAGTTCAGTGGTTCCGGCGCCTGTCTTGCAAGTGCGAGGATACTGGGCATGGAGACTCACGCCCACCAGCAATCAGTGCCACATACTACAGTGCTGGGCGTGGTGGCTCACGCCTGTAATCCCAGCACTAGGGGGGCAGAGGCAGGAGGATTGCTGTGATGTGAGTTTGAGGCTGAGCTCAGGGCCAGCCTGAACTACAAAGCGAGACCCTGTCTCAAAAAAAAAAAAAAAAAAGAATAAACCACTCAGGTGGGTCATGGTGACAGGTCCCTGTAGTCCCAGCTCTTCAGGAAGCTGAGGCAGGAGGTTCACTTAAGGCCAGGAGTTTGGAGCTAGCTTGGGCAAAAACAGTGAGATCCCCTACCAAAGAGGGGGGATAGAAAGAAAAAGCATCATTCATGGTCTACAAGTGGATAAAAGGTCATTGCAGGGTAAGAAATACAACTCTTTGAATATACCCTGGATACCAAGACTGTCAATTACCATTAATGTCTGCCTGCCACCCCATATACAGAATAGTAAGGCCATTTTAGGTCTGACCCATAAAATGGAGTGGCAATTGTGCCTTCCCTAGAGAAGTTATACTAAATAAGATAATAGATACACATAATTGTCTTGCAGGAGGAGAAGAAAACCTCTCAAATCTTCAACGTTCACTACACCGAGGGATTCGACCCATGGCTCAGGCTTGGGACAAGGCTGAGGAAAAGCCAAAGACACAAAACGACACCACAGATGCCAGGTAAGGGCCCAATTTGGGCTCAAACCAAATATTTTGCCCCAAATACCCTCATCAGAGGTCTAGAGGCTTTAGGAGACATTTGACACGGAGTTAAAGGGTCCGAAGTTGATTAAGGGATCTGAGAAGAGATCTAAAAGGACGCTGGCTTCTTCTCATCCCGATTTTTAAGGTCTCACTGGTAACTCGTAGGTAAGGTGCGGATTAGCAGGCGTGCAGGTATGGGTGGAAGGAAGGTGAATAAAAAGTTGTATATGGAGTACAGGGTACAGAAGGGGGGGGGGCAAACGGACTTTTCAAGTATTGACAGAACCCAGCCAAACCAATTTCCTATCCCATATGGAGGAACGGCTTGTGGTCCCCGGAGTTTTTTGTTGTTGTTTTGTGGTATTGCCCAGGCCTTCACACTGAGTTACTTCCCTGACCCTTTGTACATCTTGAGACAAGGTCTAGGTAAGTCACTAAATTGCCCATCTTGGTTCGAATTTGCAATCCTCCCGGCTCCGCCTCCTGAAGTACTAAGATTACAGTAAGTCTGCGTCAATATGCCCAGGTCTGGAAGGAATCGGACAGTGGGAGAAAAAAAAACTCAGCCTCATAACCCTCAAAGACTCCGCAGCAGAAGAGAACGCAGCTGCGCGCGCAGTCCCCAAAGCGCCGACCACGTCCCAGGTTCAGGCAGAACCATAAGACAAAAATATATAGGGGAGGACAACCTCTTCTTTTATTTATAGCACCATTATTCACTGAAAAAATTTTTTAAATTTTACTTTCACTTTGTTTTACTTTGTAATAGTTACTCTGAATCAAATATACGTTCTCTACCACACAGGACAAGTCTCTCCTAAGTTTATCTTCCTCTTTTACCCCTGCTGTTGTTTTAGCTTTCTGCTACTACTCTCAGCCAATGCTGTTGAGATGTTTAGTGACGTCACGAGTTTCTAGGACGATTAGGAAGACTCTCCTGGATGCAGCGCCTCCGCCTGGCGGTGCGGACCAAACCGTCTCCGCGCGTGACTGGCTCTAGAAAACCTCTGTGAGGCAGCAGAGTGACTTGACTAAGTGGTGTCCAGAGAGAAGCGAGGAGCGGTCAGACGAGAACGAGGGACAGGTAGACAACCCTTGCTCAGTGAGAAGTTAGGGTCTGTTTTGTTTGCTTGGGTTCATGGCGATGTCTTCCCTGGCTTTCCAGTTAAAGCTATGGAGGCCAACCTCATGACCAGGCTTCGCCAGCTCACACTTCAATGAACTCTGAGGAGCATTCGCTGAAGAGTTTGGGTTTTTTTTTACCCCCTCAAAGATAGAGTGTTCTTAAATAGTCCGGGCCAGCTTTGAACTCGGGGATCCTCCTGCTTCGATTCCCACGTATGGGATTACAGACAGACGCCACCGTGGGCCGGCTCCACGTATTTTAATGTTTTAAATATTGTCCTCCTTCAAAAGCCCTCATGGCCACTTATGTATTTTGCCTTCTCCCAGCTTGACAGAAACTCCTTCCTTGGCAAGAATTGGCCCAGCGCTTGGTAGGCTGGAGCAGGAAGATCGCCAGGAGTTTGAGGCCAGCCTGAGCTACATAGTAAGTTCAAATCTAGCCTGAACCACATAGTGAGACCTTGTCTCAAAATAAAAAAGGAAAGAATTGGCTTTAGGTCCTGTGTCCAAGTGGTGAGCACAGTCCTCCCACAAGTATTTGTACATATTGTATCAGTTTCCTTCAATTGTAGTCGCAGAACATCTGTAACCTCTTTAGGCATCAATGACAGGCCTAAGAACTAAGCATGAGTCTGTACGGGAGGATGGGAAAAGAAAACAGCGTAGACTGGAGGTGTGGGCGCTGATGGTTGAACAGAGGCTGGTCAGGGTAGGTCTCTTCGCAGAGATAGCTGGATTGGGTCGTGTTAGGGGAGCGAATCCAGGCAGAGAGAAGCGACAGTGCAAATGGCAGGATATGAGTCCCTTTTTAAAGAAATTCTTGAGTAGCAGTGGAAAGTCAGAACCCCAAACTTGTACATGAAGTCCAGTGCAGGTGCCCAAGAATCAGTGTTTGCCTTTGGTCACTACCTGCCCTTCTCCTGCAACCAGCCCTCTAGGAGCTGGAGTGAAGAGGCTAGACTTTCAGTTTAATCCTCCAGTTTAAGATACAGTGTACAGAATAAGCCTAAGGAATTTTTAAAATGTAAATATAGTTTCCCCGTAGGATGCTGCTTTCTTTCTCCTTAACAAAATATAAAAGCTCAGGTTTCAGAATCTGATCATAACCTGCTACTACAAAGATGTATAGAGCTGTGGAGATAGTAAGTGTAATGAAGGCATGAAATGACATAGAATAAAGTCTGTCGGTATGAAAACAAAAAAGAGGGCCGGAGATTTTGCTCAGTGGTGCTGCTGCCTCCCTCAGAAGCACAAGGTTGTGAGTTTGATCCCTGATATCTCAATGGAAAAAAAAATCTTTCACTAATTCCACCACCCCACCCCACCCCTCCCTACTCCATCCCTAAAGTCTTTCTTATATATGGGCATAGATATCTACTCAACAACTACAAAAAAAAGGCATCCTTTGGGTTTATAGTGATCAGAGGTGGGAAATCTTCATTTCACTAAGACTAAGAACAGAACATAAATGCAAGAAATTCACACCAGGGCCGGGGATTTAGCTCAGTGTTTCCAGCGCCTGTCTTGCAAGCACAGGGACCCGGGTTCGATCCCCAGTAACCATATACCATACTGGGCGTGGAGACTCACCCCAGCAGCAACCAGTACCACAGACCACGGTGCCGGGCGTGGTGGCTCACACCTGTAATCCCAGCACTCGGAAGGCAGAGGCAGGAGGATTGCTGTGATGTGAGTTTAAGGCTGAGCTCAGGGCCAGCCTGAACCACAAAGCGAGACCCTGTCTCAAAAAACCTAAAAAAAAAAAAGATATTCTTGGTGAATGTCAAGGCAGATTTTTTTTTTTTAAGTTTTTTGAGACAGGGTCTCACTTTGTGGTTCAGGCTGGCCTGGAGCTCACTGTGTAGCCCAAGCAAGACTCGACCTCACAGCAATCTTCTTACCATTGCCTCCCTAGTGCTGGGATTAAAGGCATGAGCCACCATGCCTGGGATTGTGGTTATGATACCAGGGATGGAACTTGTGACCTTGCGCTTGCGAGGCAAACCCCAGAACCACTAAGCTAAATCGCCAGCCCGTGGCAGATTTTTAAAAAAGAACTGTGTTGAGGGATATTTTCAAAAGTACTAAAGAGAGGAGCCTGATGAGACATTTCTCCCTAACATCAGAGAACAGGACTTTAGCGACCCTGTTCTGTAGATTCAGGGCCATTTTCCATTGGACGATGTCAGATAAATCACTGGCAGACTTGATCTCCAAACCCCATTTGTCATGTTTCCAAGCTCACACTCTGTTGGCTCAATCTAAGGGTGAGGATGAGTACAACATAGACTTACTGAGGAATCTCACTACTCAAATATCCCTTCACTGTTTTCATCTGTTCCCTGTCTTTTTCCTGTATGCATAGGCCAATAATAAATGCAAGGAGTATTTTTAGTTCACCCGCCCTACTGATGTTCCTGCTGCAATTTCTCCACAGTACATAAGGTGTTAGGAAAGGGGCTGACCTAACAGTAGAAAAAGAGAATTTTCTAAGTCCTTTTTTTCCCACTTTCTCCAGCACTACTGTTGCTTTTTTTTTTTTTCTCCAGCTTTTGGTCTTTCTCTGCAGGATGACAATGCTTCTGCTTGGCGTCTGGGCCCTGCTGGCCTTGGTCCCTTGCCCAGGTGAGATTGTTTGAGGAAGTTTCTTTACTATGTGCTGGAACACAGGTGGCAGGTTAGGGAGGACAGGGATAGGAAGTCCTGAGTATGGTGACACTTCGGTATTAGTTCATCTGGACCCTTGAGAGGGATTTCTGTTCTGCAGGTCACGTGGATACTAAACCCCTAAATGTCTTAGAGTTATAATCAGGAGACCCCAATTAAAAAATCATCAGAGCCTCTCCCTAGAAAGCATGCCTTCTCTACTTGGCTCTTTGGGATCTCAAAACTATCTCTTTCTTCTCAAGAATATGTTTACTTTGTTGCCAACCTTTGTGACTGGACAAACCACAATGGATAATAGAACAGGGCCCATAGCTCAATCACAAAGATTGAGTTTGCTCGGTCACAAGGAATGAGTTTTCAGTAGCAAGAGAGGGGCTTTAGCCAGTAACATTGCGGTGAGAGCTATGTATTCCCTGAGGGGATTTGCATTTGGTATATGCAGTAGGTGGTAGCTGTGGGTGTCTAAAGGAACCCACAAGTGGTAAGGAGACTTCAGGAGACTATGCCCCTCACCTACATCAGGTATCTAAAACCTATCTATAGAATGTGAGCGTCCTCTAATAGACTCAGGTTAGCTTTGACTGAGGTCACTGGGAAACACTAGGAAAATCAACTTAAAAGGAGGAAAGATTATTTTGGCTCACGCTTCCAGAGGCTTCTGTTCATGGTCGCTAGATTGCATTGTTTTGGGGGCTATGGGAAGGCAGAACACTATGACAGGAGTTGTAATAGAGTAAAGCCAGTTACTTCATGGTGGCCAGAAAACAAAAAGAGTGGGGATGGGGTCCCAGTATCCCCCATAGCGTGCTCCCAGTGAGCTCATAAGCCTTACCTCCTAAAGGTTCTACTGCTACAGCCACAGGCGAGGGACCAATCCTTTTAGCGTATAGGCCTCTGAGTGACATGAGTGACCCACACCAGAACACAGAAGCATCCCCGATCACCCACTGCTTGAGCACTGATGCAAACGGAAGAAATGGAAAGTTTCGTGGGAGATGAGTAATCATATCCAGGGCCTCTCCCGGCTCCATGTGTAGAAAGGCCCTCAGAAAGCTCGTTTTGTTCTCTGGCATGTTTTCAGGCCCCAGCTTTACAAATCTGCAACCACTCAGGCTGAGATGCAATCGCAATCTGCAGTTGGACCGGCATTCCTGGTGATGCTAGTGAGAGTAGTCCTTAACTGTAATCTGAGAGGGAGCCCTGCTTTAAGGTATAAGAAAGGGTTTTAGGTTTTTTGCCCAGGGGCTGCTAACCCCATGTGTATTCCTGTAGCCAAACCTGAGGAGTTTCTAAGAATTCTGAAAACTTATGAAGCAAGTGGTTTCCTGGGCGTGACATCAATCACTCCTTTGATTCCACAGTGAAATCTAAATCTGAAAGAAGATGATGGATAAAAGAAATAGTGATGGACTCAGGGCTCTCACTTGTTCATTAAAGGTCTCTTCTTGAACCCGATCCTGTTTTTCTTCGGGACAGTTACCCTGGTCTCTAACTTAGAATTACATAGAACAGACTTATTTTGTCGGAGTCCAGTGGTTCTCACCAGAATCTTTGGGGGCATATGTGTTCATTTCAGGGGCCACAGAGGAGCTATTTGAGGTGTCTGTTTGGCCAAGTCAAGCTCTCGTGGGGTTTGGACAATCCCTGGTGGTCAACTGCAGCACCACATGCCCAGACCCAGGACCCAGTGGAATCGAGACCTTCTTCAAGAAAACCCAGGTGGACAAAGGGCATCAGTGGAAGGAGTTTCTGCTGGAGGATGTCACAGAAAACTCTGTCCTGCAGTGCTTCTTCTCTTGTGCAGGGATCCAAAAGGATACAAGCCTTGATATCACTGTGTATCGTGAGTGGGGTAGAGGGTTGCAGGGAGGATGGGAAGAGTGGGGAAACGACTATGTCTACAACTACTTAGAGAAGTATTAGAGATTTCTCTTGGGCGAGTGATCCGGGGCTCTTACTAAAAATGTTTGTCATACTGTCGGGATTCTAGAGCCAATTAATCCTATTCCCTTCTGGGTTTTATATTATTAGTAGGCTATAAGGGCATCCAGAGATCTTTGCTTGAGAATATGCTCAAATACAGGAAACTAGCAAAAAAAATGTAAAACTAGTGCTGACTTATTTGCCACAAGATCTTGGAATAAATAAGGATTGGAGAAAGTAGAGTCTTTTCAAAGTGGGATAATTAGTAGTCTCTGAGAAAGAAGGGCCCAAGAGTCCTTGCAGAATGAGAGCAAATAAGGAGGATCTTTCAGGGGTAAGTAACATTCGCAAAGTTACAGCTTTTTTTTTTTTTTTGAGATAGGGTCTCGCTTTGTAGTTCAGGCTGGCCCTGAGCTCAGCCTCAAACTCACATCAGAGCAATCCTCCTGCCTCTGCCTCCCGAGTGCTGGGATTACAGGCATGAGCCACTAAACCCGACACTGTGTTATGTGGTTCTGATTGCTGATGGGCATGAGTCTTCACACCCAGCATTGTTGTATGTGGTTACTGGCAATTGAATTAGGGCCCTTACACTTGCAAGACAGGCGCCAGAACCACTGAGCTAAATTCCCAGCCCCCAATATTATAGCTTTTGAGAAGTGGGATCTCTATGGGCAAGGAACTCAAGTTGGATGAAGTTTTTGTGCGATGCCTAGGAGGCTGGCTGAAGTTAGTTATGTCTCTGATGCACCTATGATAAGAAAGAAAGTTCTCCAGAATGGCACAACAGTCAAAGCAAAGGACCTCCTTCCACTGCCGCGTTTCTCGGCTATGGCTTTTACCACCCTGATGGGCAGGAGAGGCAGGAAAGTGGTTTATTGTAGCAGTCACTTTGTGGAGAGCAGGTAGCCCTCCTTCATCAAGCCCTGGCTTTTTGTCTTACAGAGCCACCAGAGCAAGTGATCCTGGAGCTGCAGCCTGACTGGGTAGCCACAGATAAGAACTTCACAGTGAAGTGCCTTGTGCCCCACGTGGCACCCCTGGAGCATCTCACCCTTACCCTATTCCAGGGGAACCAAGAGCTCTGCAGAAAGAACTTCCCGAGCTTGGCTTTGGCCTCTCAAAGAGCTGAGGTCGCCATCAGTATTAAAGCCCAGAGGGTGAATGACAGGTGCAATTTCTCCTGCCGTGCAGAACTGGACTTGAATTCACAAGGTGGAGGGCTCTATCATGGCAGCTCAGCCATCCAGGTACTCCGGACCTTCGGTGAGTCAAGAGTCCAGGCGTGGAGGGAATCCTGAGCTCCTTCTGTCCATTTTACATGGCTGTTGGGACCAAGTTCCTACAGGATTCAGGGCGAGGTTGTGAGGGTAACGGAGTCCCAGCTGTATTTTAACTCACTGTGAGAGAGAAAAACCATTTAGTACCACTCCCTTCCTGCATGCCTCATCATAGCTCTCCTCCTGTCTTTTTGTTTTCCTTTTCCTAATTTCTCGGCAGAATTCTTGCAGAGCCCTCTGATCTGGGTCTCTCCAGTTCTGGAAGTTGGAATGGCAGCGCCTGTGAGCTGTGAGGTGGCTAGAGTGTTTCCAGCCAAAGAAGTTGTATTCCACCTGTTCCTGGGAGACCAGGAACTGAGCCCCTTCCTCTCCTGGGAGGGAGACACAGTGTGGGCCAACGCCACTGTTCGGGCCATGGAGCCTGGTGACCAAGAGCTGTCATGCTTTGTGTCTCTGGGTCCAGTGGAACAGAAAACGAGGCAGCCGGTGCATGTCTATAGTAAGTGACCCACTCCCCGCTTTCTCTGCCGTCGACAGCTTGTATAGTTATGGGTTGGTGACCTTTGCCAGGCACATGTGCCTCTTTTTCCGATGAAGGCAGGCAGGCTGTGTTAGGGCAGTGGTCCTCTCCAGTCTGAAAGCCATGCTGCTTGAAGCGTGACTACAAATGCTTGAACTTCATTCCAGAACAATTATCTGAGGTGAAGGGGAGATCTGTAAGATGAAGAGACGTCTTGCTTCCCTTGTAGCAGAGGCATAGCAAATGTGCACGTGCCGTATTTGCCGAAATAGAAGCCATCAAGTTCCCGAAGGCTTGTTGTTCCTTCTGTTCAAGGCTTCTCAGAAGGAGGGGTGATATCCAGCGTCTTTCCTCTTCTGTCTGCTACCCCAGAGAGAACACCAGCAGCAAGAGTACTGAAGGTGCTGCCAGCTTTGAAAAATGTGTTCATCTTTTTTTTCCTGTTTTTCTTTTCTTTTCTTTCTTTCTTTTTTTTAAAAATAGGTTTCCCTCCGCCAGTCCTAGAGATAGAAGAATCTTACCCCCTGGCAGGGACAGATGTTCACATATCCTGCTCAGCGCATATACTAACATTGCCCACTCCTACTCTTCGGCTTCAAGGAGCCCCAGATCACCCCGCCCCAGGGGAACCTGCCTGGCTTCTCTTTACCGCCAAGGAGGAGGATGATGGCCGAAATTTCTCCTGTGAGGCCTCTTTAGATGTGCAGGGTCAGCGACTTGTTAAAACTACTGTGATTCAGCTGCACGTTTTATGTGAGTAGAAGCCTGATCTTGTCAGAAAGGATTATCTTTCTATTTCCAAAAGCCAGGAGCTTCACTATTAGAGTTGCCATATTCTTTTCAACTAAAAAAAAAAAAAATCAAAGGAGAAAGCAAAACAAAAATGCTGCAAGTTTACCTTGTCCCCAGGAAAGTGAGTGTAAGGAGATGAGGGGAAGTGGAGGCTAGAAAGGAAAGTGGTTAAAGCAGTCAGTCAGACAGCATTCATTGAGGGTGGACGGCTGAGAACATTTGAAGAGCTGGTGTGCATGTGTAATCCCAGCACTTAGAAGGCCGTGGGAGGGGGACTGCTGTGAGTTCAAGGCCACCTGGCCATTGCATTGTGAAACTTGGTCTTACAAAAGCAAATATAAATAAGTAAATAAATAAATGAATAAATAAATACATAAAAGAGCTGGTGGAACTGATACTAAAAAGGGAAATTTCCAAAAATTCCTTATTAAAATTTATATTTTAAAATATGAGAAAAATCCCCATTTCTGAATTTGCCCCTAAGCTCTGAGAAGCTAAGACAGGAAGCAGGGGCTCCTGGGCCCCCACTGAAAACAAATGTTTTACCATTCAATTTGAAGGCGTAAAAATTCCCTAGGTTTCCTCTCGAGACTCCTTACCCAATGGAAGAAAGGGAAGTTGTTTCAAAGCAGGAAACAAAATCTTTCCCTGGGAAGGAAATTCGTTAGGGAAATAGCCTTCAGGTTGGAGAAGGAGAAGGGGCCGAGCATGAAGATTGGGGGGAATAGGGCGTACAACAAGCTGGCTTCCTTGGGGATTCTTGTTTTTTTTTTTTTTTTTTCAGACAAACCAAGGTTAGAAGAAGCTGGTTGCCCTGGCAACCAGACCTGGGTAGAAGGGCAGGAGCAGGTGCTTGCTTGTGTCTCAGAGGGAAACCCAGCACCAGCTTTAGTGTGTACCTGGAACGGGATTATCATTGACCTTGAAGTGCCACAGAAAGCCACGCAGAACCACACTGGAATCTACTGCTGCACAGCCACTAACCAGCTGGGCTCCGTCAGCAAAGACGTTGCTGTTACCGTTCAAGGTGACTGCTGCTGCCCTGCTGCTAGGCTCGGGGTAGAAATCCACCAGGGTTTTGATAAAATCATGGGGAGAAAGATTTTACTGGGCTGGGGAAGCTGAGACTGAAAGTTGGGCTCGATGGGCCAAGGTGGAATGATTTTCTTGTCTTCAGCCTCCCCACCCCCAATTTCTGTGTCTTCTGTGTTTTGACCAGGACCCAGTGAAGGAAGCAGTTCTACCATCATCTTCGTTATTATCGTCGTTCTTGTCCTGGCTATAAACACAACAGCACTGTATTTTAACTGTCGGTCCTGCAAAATAACGAAGAGGAAATTGCCTTATGAGCAGAAAGAGCAGGACAAAGCGGAGGAGAACCAGTGTGCTGTTGAACAAGCGGAAACGTACAACTCACAGAACTTTTGTCTAGAAACAGGCCTGTGGGTGAATGAGATTTCTACTATTGGGGTTTCCTAGGGAGGGAAGAGTGGACCGAGGGAAAATGAGGGGACACCGTGAGATGGCGCCACCCTCCTGCTGTGCTGCTCACACCCCTGCGTCCTGTGTGTCCGGCCCATGCACATGCACACATGTTACTGAGTTTATTCCAGTCAGTAGGAATTTTAGTTCACTGTTCAACTATAGAGGACCCTTTTGCTTTGCTATGTGCTTAGTCTGTTCTTAGATTAAAGAAGAGTTTGCAATTGCCTCTTCATTCCCACTGCTCCTTTTTCTCCAATATCAGACTAAAGAGATAATCAGAAATATTTTGGGAATACAGTTCACTTCCCATGGTTTCCTAATGACTGAACGGGAACTAATTTCTTAGTCCAATGACAAGACTCCAAAGGGGCTACCAGTCAGAGAGCTAGGAATCGGCCCTCTTCCCGTCTCACATTCCCCTGCCCCCTAAGCTGGGGTTCTGGAAGGACCTGGGCCTGATGAAGTCATGAGGGTCAGGGAGGGTTGTGTCACCAGACAGTGTCCGAGGGAATCCTACAAGTGGAGATAAGGGAACCCTGACTCCTGCCACCCGCGGGACAGGTTGGAGGTTCACTGACTCCACTGCAGAAAAGTACCGTTATGATACATCAGTGAGATGCATAAAGGGATTTGTTAGCATAATTTTAAAAGTATACTCTCAAAGAAAGTAAGAGCTTGAGAGAGAGAGGGAGAGAAGGAGAGAGAGAGAGGGACAGAGGGAGAGGGAGAGGGGGAGAAGGTTAGCATACTTGTGGGGGACTTGTGAGTAGAAATCTGTGGAACTTGTGAATCTATGGAGAAGGGATTCAATGTCTAGCCGGAAGATGACAGCTCCTTCTGCAGCGGGAGGATGTAGAGGTTCGTAGAGGCCAGCCATCACCGGTGATGGTGACGGAGCTGCAGCCCACCTCCAGGGAAAGACCAACTTTAAGGCTGACAAGAGGAGATCTGTTTATAGATAACAGACCCATTTACAGGTAAAAGTGAATGGGCCCAGTTCATCAGTAGGTGTAAGGAAATGACCTAAACTGACTGTGTCCTGGGAGAAAAATTTGTCCAAAACTGAATTTATGACTGGAAGTTGCTATTTTTGTGTTTTTATTTTTAACCATGAAATATTTTCTTTCCCTTTATTTACACCTACCCCCTTGCAGTTTTCATTTTTAAATGTCTCCTTTCTATCTATATTTATTTATTCTCTCCTACCTCATCCCCTACTCCCAGGGTTTTTTTTTTCTTTTAGTTTTGAGGTAGGGTCTCACTTTGTATTTCAGGCTGGTCCTGAACTCAGCCTTGAACTCAGCATTTCTCCTGCCTCTGCCTCCCGAGTGCTGGGATGACAGGCGTGAGCCACCACACCTGGCACTGTGGTATGTGGTGCTGGTTGCTGATGGGCATGAGTGACCATGCCTGGCATTGTCACATGTGGTTACCAGGGATCAAACTCTGGACCTTGCGCTTGTCAGGCAGACATTGGAACCACTGAGCTAAATCCCCGGCTCCTCACTTAGGATTTTGAGAGCCTGTCTGACCATGACTAAGTGAAATCACGGCGAGCTGGGCTGGCGAAGAGGGCTTACTGTGTACTAACGAAGCCGTCATCCCAGTGACATTGGTGAACACGGCTGTCACTCCTTGGAGCTCCCCTTCGTCACTTTCTCTCCGACCGCCTGCCGCTCCCGGTCCCCACGCAGCCAGTGAGCTGTTTTTGTCACTGTAGATTACTGTGCATTTCCGTGATGCTGGGATTTTTCACCAGTATTTGGAGAGCCACTGTTCATCCCAGCACAGAAACAGAAGCACATCCCGGGCACCAAAGTGAGATAAAGGAGAAGCCAGGGGCAAGAGTCAGGCAGTACTTCTCATTAAAACATGTTCGGGGAGCAGGAGGGCTTTGAAAGATGAGGAAAAGTTTGGCACGAGTGCATGGGGAAAGGCAAGACAAGTGTGAGAGGAAAGACTAAGTTCTGTCCTTTGGAAGCTCAGGTCCGGAGGAACTAGCCAGGCAGCGGCAGAGCTGAAGAAAGGTGCAGCCTGGGGCCTCTGAGAGTTCCCAAAGGACTGTGATGCACTCGGGGGTCGGAGTAGCTTCACACGTTCTCTCCCCACTTCTGGGGTCCAGGCTGCGGTAAAAGAGACACATGCGCTCCTCAGCGCCGTAAGAAACAAGGCAAGAGGGGGGCCCGGGACTTGCAGCCTCTTCCTGGGGCCACAAGGCTGGAAAGTGGGACCCAAATCCTCCCGCTTGGAGTCACACCTGTGGTCTTCCCATGTGACATCCCTACTGTGCGCAGCACAGGCCGCCACCGTCCTGGCACGGGAGAGCATGTCCATGCCTGAAGCCGGACACTCACAGTACAGAAGAAGGAATGGAGGGTCAGACGGGCACACCAGGGCAGAGCCAGGGTCAAACACGCATCCCTCTGGCTCGGAAGCTACTCCTTTCCAGGGCACCTGGCCGGGGGGAGGGAAATGGGGTAAAAATCTCCCTGGATTAACCACAAACACACATGAAGCACATGTAGCGTTCAGGCACTCGACAGACATTGCCTGCCTCCTCACACTTGGACCCCACCAGCACTCTGAGGTAAAGGGAACTGCACTTACAGAGAATGAGGCCCAGGGAGGCGAAGACGCTAATCCAAAGTCACACAGCCAGCAAGCAGAGGACCCAGGGTACAAATCCACGAAGCCTGGCCCTGGAACCGGTGGTCCTACCACTGTACGATGTCACTCATGCCAAGTGCCTCTGTGGGCGCTGAAAGTCTCCCTGAAGCTTCCTCAGTACCTAGTTATTCTGTTCTGAAAACTGGGAGCAGCCTCTCTGATTTCCCCTCTCTGCAGGGCAGTGGTCCCTCCGGTCTCAGTCTGAGCTCAGGGCAGGTGGAGCCCTCTCTCCAAAGGTGCCTGAAGGCGGAGCATCTTGGGGGATGGAGGGGACGCCCAGGGAACCATCCCTCCTGCACGTGGGGAAGGCACGCTTTCTCCTCTCCTGGGCCTTCATGCGATCACGGCTGACAGCTGAGGAAACAGGTTCAGCCAACGAAAGCCATGTATCCCAGGGCAGAGTCAGAGGCGCAGACGTGCCAGGCGTGGTGGAAAACACCAATCACCCCAGATCTTGGGAGACTGAAGCAGAAGGGTTATCACAAGTTCAAGACCACCCTGGACTATGTAGTGAATTCAAAGCCATCCTGAACTATGTTGCAAGACCCTATCTCAAAAATTTGAAGAAAGTAAAAGGAGAGGTAAACATGATTTCCTAGGCTTCCTCCAGGAAGCACTCCGAGATGAGGACCCCTGGCTACCCTACTTGCTGCTCCTCCAGTTCCTTATCTGTCCTGAAGCTCCTTCATGTGCATCTCAGGTGAGGGTTAGAAAGTTTAGAAAGTTCTGGAAGATGAGGCGTTGCTCTCAGGCCCTGTACTAACATGTCCACCTGCCAACTTCCATGAAGAACCAGATGTGAATGATGCCACTCTACTCTGTGAGGTTTGCTGAGCCTCAGAGTGAATGGTGTGTGACTGAGGTCCCAGCCTGTAAGCAGTGTGCACCTCAAGTGAGGCGTGGGACACCACCTTCCTCCCTCTGACCCCACTTGGGTCAGACTCTGAGTGTGAGATCGCAGCTCTAGGATGGACTCACGGTGTGGTCTTCGGCAAGCTAGTCACCCTCTCCGGATCTCAGTACCCTTGTCTATGAAACTCAAGTAATACTCTCTACTTTATGGGCCTGTTTAAAATAATCATTAAGTTTGTAGGCTTGGAATAGACCTTGGCCCATAACCTTCTGCAAATATTTACTCTGATGGCCATTAATATTGTAATTTACCATTACTAATTGGTGCTCTTTTTTTTCATTTTTGGTTGTATCGGGGATTGAACTCAGGACCTTGTGCTTTCCAGGCAGGCACCTGTACTGCTGAGCTATATCCCCAGCCCTCTTTCTCTTTCTTCAGGAAGTTCCTATACCTGTCTTGTATGCCTCTCTTGCCTCTCCTCTAGCCAGCTGTGCTAGTACTTCTACAGAACCTTTGACTATGCACATACGTATAGTCTATTCCTCTCTCTGCTGGGAACACGCTTTGCTTGTGATGTTTATGTCTTGGGTCTTCTGTACGATTCAGCAGGTTGTGCACTGAACACAGACTCCACATCCAAGAAAGAGGTGCATTGGTCACTTGGAAGGAACAGGGGAAGGGGATGTTACTAGAACCTCTGCAATTAAATTCTACTGTCTTATGAGCCCAGCAGCACAGGTGACTTAATATATAGACAGAAATGAGTCTTAGAGAAAAAGCTGAGTTTGGGCCTGATCCATGCTACTGTGAGCTGCAAAGATGACCACCCCCCCAGCTTGCCAACATTTTTTTTTTTTTTTTTTGAGAAAGGGTCTCGCTTTTGTAGTTCATGCTAGCCCTGAGTTCACTATGTAGCCCAGGCCAGCCTCAAACTCACAGCAATCCTCCTGCCTCTGCCTCCTCAGTGCTGGGATTCCAGGTGTGAACCACCACACCCAGCCTGGTTATTTTGTTGTTGTTATTTCTTTTTGTAGTGCCGGAGATTGAACCACAGAGTACTCTAAGGCTTAGCTACATCCTACTCCTTGAAATGGTTGTTCTTTCAAAATGGAATTGTTTTGGCACCCTTGTTAAAAATCAGTTGAGCTGGCACATTTGTGTGAGCCTACAGATTCTTGGGCAAGTGAATTCAGTCTGCAGCCCAGGCTGGCTGTGAACTGCTAACCCTCCTGCCTCAGGCTCTCCAGTGCTGGGCCAAAGTTAATTTGCAAGAAAAAGGGAATGGCCCAGGCTTATTGTATCTTGAGAGGAAAAACATTTTTTAAAACTGAATTTGTGTCTTGAAACTGCAGTTTTTATTTTTAAAGTTATGATTTTCCTTGTCTCTTTCTAGTCATCTTTATTTCATTTATTCTATCCCAGTTATGCTTTAACTCAATTACCATCTGTTGTGGGTCTTGGGCAGAATAAAAACCATAAATTCCACATTGGGTCGGATAGACAGGTCACCTAATACCAACATTTTACCTCTAAAGAAGATAGAGTTCTATGAAACTGGCCTCATAGTGGATATAAGGAAATAGATGTAACTCCCAAATATGCTCAGTATCTGAAATTAGAGTTCATGTTCTCTGACATCAAGGAATTAATTCTAGAAACCACAGAGGTTAACAGTAGGAAAAGTCTGATAGAAAGAAAGTTTCTAATACAGAGGAGGAACTGGAAGTAGGTTGCCTACCCACCTCAATTTCCAGGGGATTTTCATGGAGCAAAAGTATGAAGTGAGGCAGGTTCAAGGTGGGAATAATCTAGTCAACTGTAACACTGCAAGTACAGTGGCTTAGGTAGTATTGGCCCAATGGGAAATCACAAGTAGACATAGCCATGGTCAACCAATAAGGTGATGATAAATATTGTCCTTTAGGCAATATCGGTTAAATGGGCATCCAATGGGAAAGCAAGTCACAAAGCAAAAAAAAAAAAAAAAAAAAAAAAGTATAAGGATTTTCAGTCAAGGATCTTTCCTGGAAAGGATGGGTAAGATTTTGGTCCCTCACCAGGTGATTGATACATGTTTAGAATATCAATCACTATATCCTATGTGGATGTGGTAGTCTCTCTCATTTTCCAATGCTGGCCTTCAGTGAATGCATCTTGACTGTCCTGCATGTGGGCTCAATTGTCCTCCATGCTGGCTCCTTACAGGTTGGCCCTGACTAATTGCCTACCAGATACCTAATGAACGCACTTATTTACAATAATAGGTCAAGGGCTTCAAACACCTCTGCATTCTTTTTCAGAAACCATTACAAGGTAATCATCTATAAGCTCACATTTGATGTATATACTTAACTACATGGACTCATGAGGTAGAGTTCCAATGTTTACTCTTCCTTTCCATAAAGAAGCATCTATTTTCTTCTGAATGAAAAACTTTCAAGCTTCAAGAGGAGACTTCTTGGGTCAGCGATATACTTCACCGACTGCAAATTAGGAATGTGTTAAGTCAGGTTTCCAGTACTGTAACAAATACTTGATCTAAATCAACTTATAATGTGGAAGGGTTTATTTTGGCTATAGGTTTCAGTCCACGGCCACTTTGCCCTGTCACCCTTGGGGCTGTGATGAGAACGTACTGAGTGAAAAATGAGCCAAAACAGGAACACCCGTGCTAAGGCTGTCTCAAAGGCGAAAACTGCCGGGCTGTCTTGAACAATTGCCAGGGGGTGGGGTGGGTATGAGAGAGCCCTGGGGAGTGACGTGGGGTTTTTATGGGGACTTTGGTGGGGGGGAAGCGCATCAAGGCAGACGGGAATTGGCTCAGCTTTGATGGTGATTTAAAGGAGCTCATTAATAGGTTGCCCTTTGGTGGGTGTGGGCTGCTCAGTTAGGCTTGGTTTCTCTGACTGCGATAAACTTTGTTCTTTTCTTGAAGTGGTTCCTTTATGGGAAAAATAGTCATTTTGGATTTAGCACAGTTTTGTAGTGTTACAGACTCTAACAAGTACATCACGGTGGGAGACTAAATCAAAGAAAGCTACCAGCTCATGGCGGCAGGACGCAGAAAGAGAGAGGCAGGGCCTGGGGTCTCCATAGCTCCTTCAAGGGCCTGTTGTGGAGAGGTGGCTTAAGTAGATATCTTTAGGCAGTTAGACAAGGTCAGCCTGTGAGCATCCAGGTGGAGGATAATCAAGACATATTCCCTGAAGGCCACCATTGTAAAAGAAGAAAAACTACCGCACCCACATGCTCCTCCTGGGGATGAATAGCAGTGATTGATATTCTTTACAGGTATTAATCACCTGGGTGGAGGGGCCAAGGTTTTAACACACCCTTTCCCTCAGACATTCCTGACCTGTCCTACTGAAAACCCTTGTATGCTCTCTATGTGAATTTATTCCCCAGTGGATCCCTATCTAATCAGTATTACCTGGCCCACCTTGAACTCACCTCATCTCCAGACTTTGTCCCATCAAAACACCCTTGACAGGCAGGGTGGGCAGGCAACTCACTTCCCGTTCCCTCTTCTGTCTCTCTTAGGCAGAAGGTTTCTATCAATAATTTTTTCCTATTCTTAACCTCTGTTGTTTCTAGATTTTTTTTTTTAATTTTAGAGAACACAAATTCACATTTTGGGTATCTAACAGATTTGAGAATTACATCTATTTCCCCTATGTGAGGCCCCCCAGCCCCTGTGACCTAACTCCCTTCCACTAGGTGCTATCTGTTTGGTTTTGGTGTTTGTTTTGCACTACCAGGGATCGAACTCAGGTCCTTGTGCTTGCAAAGTAGATGCAGTACCTCTTGAGCTAAGTCCTCTGCCCTTAGTTGCCACCTTTTAAAGATTCCGTCATCTCTCAATAGCATCACCAGGCCGAGGACCGAGACATTAACATGTGGGGGACACTTAGCCAAACCCCAGCAGGGAAGTAAGGGTAGATGAATCGGTTACATTTACTGTATTCAGGAAAGCATAGATTATTAAGAGAAAACCTAACTCAGAACCAAGAGGGATGTCCTGGGTGTATTTTGATTTGAGGTGCAAAAGAACTCCCCAAAATTTGATCTTTTCAATCTCAATTTTTCTCCTAAATATGATCACCCCTACTTTCTCACAGTCCGAGTCTAGTATAAATTATTCACGTCAAATCAAACACAAGGAGAAATAGGAAGTAAATTTAAGACATCCAAGTATAGAGAAGTCTAACCCAGGGATCCCCAGCCATTTCTAGATCACAGTCAGCTGGTTGTTCGATACTTGCAGAGGCCACCTTACCACTTTGCAGCCCTCAAAGCCCCTAGAAGCACACTAAACCCAGAGGGAGAAGCGAGGTATTTGGCTTTCCTAGTTCCAGCAGGGGGCGCTAGACGCTTGTTTTGCTCCTCGCTACCACAGGAGGTCACTGTTGACAGAAGGTCCTGCAGGGTCCCATCAAACCAAGGGGCTCTCCAGATCCTGTGGGTCTCTGAGGGAGGACCGTCTGCTTCCTCAGGGCTCAGTCCAGTGCCAGGTAACTCCTTCCTTGCGTTCCTAAGATTAAGTGCAAACCTGGAAGTAGTTTAGAGGGCGGTAATTCTGTTCTTTTTTTCTCAGTGCAGGTGATTAGTGAGTGGAGCCCAGGATTGGCACATGTGAGGCAAATGTTCTGAACTACATGTCCAGCTAGTATTTCGGATTAGTCACCCCACTTCTCTTTGTTCTAGGCTCTTCCCCCTTGTAGATGCCGGCCCTCGTTGCCTTTCCTTCCCAGAATTCCACATAACCAGGGGTCAGCTAGCCCTTCCTTGCCAATTCTAAAAGCCCAAAAGGCTTTACTACATTTTTTTTTCTGAGTATAATAACATTCTTAAGGTAGCTGCTTTCATTGTTTAGGAAGTTTTTGTTTTAAGACAGAGTATTGCTCTGTATACCAGGCTGGCCTACAATTAACCATTCTCCTGCTTTAGCCTTTGGAGTACTGAATTACAAACATGTACCCATCATACCTGGGTCCTAAAAGGTTTTTGTCATACTCTTTTGTAGGACACAACTGGTTTATATTTAGTCTTGCTTATTTCTTTCTCTCTTTTTTTTTTTTGACAGGGTTTTGCTTTTGTAGTTCAGGCTTGCCCTGAGCTCACTATGTAACGCAGGCAAGCCTTGAACTCACAGCAATCCTCCTGCCTCTGCCTCCCAAGTGCTGGAATTATAGGCGTGAGCTACCATGCCCGGCATTGTGGTGTAGTTACCAGGGATTGAACGCAGGACTTTCAGTTTGTAAGGCAGATGCTGGAACCACTGAGCTAAATTCCTGGCCAATCCTGCTTATTGCTATATGAAAAATGACCTTCCATACTCCAAATTATCATCAGGGTGGTCAAGCTGAGTTTTTGGTGCCTTTTTCTCTAAAGCTGAGGTGGCATAAGTCTTCATCAGTTTTTGTTTTGTTTTGTTTTGTTTGTTTGTTTGTTTTTGCAGTACTGGGGATCAAACTCGGGCCCTGTGCTTCCAAGGTAGGTGAAGTATCACTTAAGTGAAATCCCCAGTCCTTCCGTGGGGGTTTCTCACTAAGGAGATAGTAACAGTATTTTCCTGCTAGAATTATGGTTAGAAGAAATGACACAGTACTTGGAAAAACATTAACAAGATGCTGTATACTTATTTCAAAAGTGATAAGTTTTCAATATTACACTAACAATTCTAGTGGTGACACATCCTTAATTATATTGACAATAATTTCTAGGCAAGAGTTAGAAATATACGAAATCTTTGAGGGCCATCTTATACAACTTTCTTTTTTCCATTATGTTCTTTCTTCCTACTTGTCTAGTCTTTTCTTTCTTCCTTTCTCTACAGTCTCCTTTTGATTTCTTAGGATTTAAGGGTACTAGTTAGATGATTTTTTTTCAGTACTGGAGGTTGAACCAGGCCCTTCTCAGTGAGCTACACCC
>PVIR01023618.1:7802-26823 GCA_004026965.1 Petromus typicus | reverse complement strand
ATCCTCCTGCCTCTGCCTCCCGAGTGCTGGGATTACAGGCGTGAGCCACCACGCCCGGCACTGTGGTATGTGGTACTGGTTGCTGCTGGGCGTGAGTCTCCACGCCCAGTATTGTTATGTGGTTACCGGGGAATCGAACCCGGGTCCTTGCGCTTGCAAGACAGGCGCTGGAACCACTGAGCTAACTCCCCGGCCCCTGTTATTTTATTTTCTAATCAGCACTTTTAGAAGGCTTCATCTATGCTTTTTGTTTCTTAACAGGAATACTCTGTTCTCATTAGAGTAAGGTAACTCCCAAAAGTCTTTGCAAAGAAGTCTGACTTATCCTGTAAAATGAAAATAACTACTGTGTTGCTGATACATTTTACCAAAAGCAGATTAGAGAACATTTCTAACTTCCAAGATACGCAGTATTTCTTGGAAATTATAATTTTTGTGTGTTGTTGCCCTTTTTCCAATTTATCTTTATGTTGGAGAGAATATTTCTACTTTTGCTTTGTTTTATGCTGGCATCTTACTTTGAAAGGCTGAATAACTATTAGCTTGAGACATCTTCAGTATTTAAGTTATTTTCTGTGCTTTATACATTCACGATCTATAAACATTTTATGTACAGCTAGTCACCAAGGTTGATTCACTTAAAAGTAACCATAAATATTATGTTTTACATTGGCTTTTATTTTGACAATAGATGATTGTGTTAGAGGTTGTCAATAGCCAGTCTTTCTGCTCAATTAACTAGTTATAAAAAAATTAAAACATTCAACTGAGCTATAAAAATGATTATATAAATATAATCACCTTGAATTTTATACTTAGCCATAGTTAAGTTGATTTTTTTGTATTCGTTCATTAGCTATGACTATTTTATTGAGATGGAATGGACATTTCAAATCACTACTATTTTCAACATGGAAAATGAAGGCACTGCTAATATGCATGCAAAGATAAAAAATTCTCATTATCTGGACAGAATAATTAGATAGCTAGATTTTCTTAAGCACTCGTCTGAGCAAGACAGAGGAATTAGAGTTTCACAGGCATTTTCTCATTCAACTATCAACAACTCTTGTAGGTAAGTACTGTCTCATCCTTACAAATGAGAACATAAGGCACCAAAGAATCACTAGGATGAAGTTTTATGAGTCACCGATACAGCAAGATTGTGCTATCACTAAGTAATCTCCCTCTGGAATGATATATAAGCAAAGAAATTAGCTCTGGGATTTTGGAGATGACTTTTCCAACAGGAGACTAATTCATTTAAAAGTATCACACTTAACTAAGTTAACTGGTGTGCTACCAACTTCTACCTATTATGGTGGGCTATTCTTCTATGAACCCATTCAATTCTATAGTCAAGTATCTTGGACACTTTTTGGTGTGTATGTAGGGGTGAGGAGGGTGTTGGAGATCAAATCAAAGGCTTCACACATGCTAAGCATATGTTCTACCATAGGGCGACACCCCAAAGAGCTACTTTTAGCATGTGAATCAAATGTGGAAGATAGTTGCCGGAGATTTTCTACAAGAATGTAAGTCTCTGTCTTCTTTCCTCTATCTGCCAAGGGCTGGGTGCTCTGGGACAAGTGCTTGGCAAATGCTGAACGAATGAATGAAATGAAGGGAGGGCAGATGGCAAACACTCTAATTCACTTGTAGTGAGTATCCAGCCAACCCCAGTACTAAGCGCTCTGCATGTTATTTTGCTTTATCCCCAAAGTGACTGCCAGCAATAGATATTAATAGCCTCATTTTACTCTCTAAGGCCCAGAGATTTTAAAGATGATTCTTAAGCTTATCCAGTGAGAGAAGGATAGAGCTGGAATTTAAATTAAGGTCCCTGACACAAAATTCATGTTCTTAACCAAGACATATACACTTTTCTCCAAAGTCATTTTGTCCCACATAAGTTATAAGAAATGTGGGGAAATTCTCTGGTGATTACACTTTTTCTTCCTTCAGATTTTCATGCTGTGCTCTGGGCCCAATGCCTGACCCTTTGGACTGTCACACTGGCTCTTCTGCTTTCTGGAGAATAGACAGAATAAGGAGTTAGGATAGTTCTCCACTTCCTTCTTACTCCTAGCTTCAGAGTGCACTTCTGGTAGCAGCTGTCTCCTCCTACGGGGAGACCATAGTACCCCAAGAGGGTGAAAATTGATTCTGGGGTGGGGACTGGTGGGGGAGAGTAAGGAAGTATAGAATGTTTTAAAGTCTCGATCATATCTGATAAAAATCTTATTATTTAATTGTTAATTAATCAAACTTCAATTATTCTGGAGATAGGATGGAGTGGGGAATAATAAGCAGAGAGGAAGAAGTTCTTTTTTGTGAGGATCTTTAGTGAACTGTCATGGCTTTCTTGATGCCTCAAATCTATTCAAAATACTTACCTTTCATAGTCATTTTGACTTAAGTGAAGAACCAGCAATTACTCCATGCCGGATCCAGTGAATAAGAAAAATGAAGACACACTGAAATATTTTTGTGAATCTTTCAGTTGAATAACCCACAAAACCTCATGACCAAAAAGCTCAAAATCGCTTCACAAAGTGGCTAGAATGCTGAGATAAATGTGTTTAAAGAGATGAGTATTTTGAAAGTAATTAATGGCAATGTGTCATTTACTATAATAAATTCAGTTAAACATTAACCATATATTTTGATCATATCCTATACTAATTAGCAACTTTAAAATTATTCATTTGGAGGGATTTTCAATTTTTTTTTTCAGACAGGGTCTCACTTTGTAGTTCAGGCTGGCCCTGAGCTTAGCCTTGGACTTACAGCAATCCTCCTGCCTCTGCCTCCCAAGTGCTGGGGTTACAAGTGTGAGCCACCATGCGCAGTACTGTGGTATGTGGTTCTGGTTGCTGGTGGGAGTGAGTTTCCACACCCAGCAATGTTATATGTGGTTACTAGGGATTGAATCTGGGCCCTTGCATTTGCAAGGCAGGTGCTGAAACCACTGAGCTAAATCTCTAGCCCCAGATATTCAATTTTAAGTTAGAATTCTATTTTGAGTTTTAGAAACTTTGTTTTTAGTTCTTAGTTTTGAGCCTGATAAAACATGTTACTTTCAATAATTTTTATCACATGAATTTTTAACTATTGTCTTAATAGTCCATCCTCATTCATAAAGCATTATATCCTTTCCCACACATCTGGTAATTGCAAATAAGCTTTATTTGATGTCAAAGACTGGAATTGGAGGAAAGTTTAAGAGAAAGCCCACAGGGAAAACCACCACAGGAAATAAATGTCAGGACTATGGCTTCTGTAGGTGTTGAATTACATGGTTATTAAGCTAACTGGTAAATAATTATGGGATCTATTATCATTTAATATAATTAGTATGTAAATAAGGTGAAATAAATTATATTCTGTGTGAAGTTGCTTCTCATGGTGATTGTTCTTTATGAAAGTAAGATACCAACAAGACTACAAAGCATCAGTGGCTTTCTCTGATTACTCTGGCCCAATTTATTATTTTACTTCTCTCTTTTAGTATGCTTACAGTGATCTCCATATACACCAGTGCAGTGCTCCAGCTTTTTAAGTGTTTTCATAGATTTGTTTCTTCTCCAGCAATACTGGAAGGCCTTCAAAGATAGACACTGACTGCACTCCTACTAAGAAGACTCCCCACCACCACCTTGGAGTTCCTTAAGGAGAGTGGAGGAAGCTGCTCATCATCTGCCCATACTATTTAAGATGAGCTCTAACCCAGTGTGACTGCTGACCTCACTGAAAGGGGAAATATACATGTGCACAGATTTTAATCGTGTAAATATATGCAATATCTATACAGGACATTTTAGAAATACTTAAAATGCACATAGCTAAAGCAGGATAAATTGAACACAGGCATTTCCATTATATCTTCCTGAAATCACATGCACATGAGCGTTCAGAAATGGAAAACAATATTAAGCCTACAAAAATAACAAAATAGAGAACAAGAGCAATACCATTTTGGAAGAAGAAAAGCAGACAGAGAAGCCTTAACTGAGGTCACAGGAGAAATGCTTACAGGCCAATAAGTGAGCAGATGTGATCAAAATTCAGGAAACGCTGAACACTGCAACCATAGAAGGCACAGAATAAAGATATAGAATAATGTGGGACTAAGAAGTGTTTGATTCAGGGGAGTTACTCTCTGGATCAACGAAGCCAGAAAAACCCCAAACTCAATGTCAGGGAAAGTAGCTGAGGTAATTTGCAATGTTCAGAACAGGAAGGTTCAATGAAAGTCTTCATGTACCAATTTGAAGAATTTCTCTCTACACTGAGTGGTTTCAGAAACGCGATATACCAATTCTCATGTCAGAGGAGTTGACAATAAAATAGCTAAGTCCTAATAATCACGTGCAGAAATGTCAGCCATTAAGCACCAGTGTGAAGTTTCCAGTCAGATCTATATTTCCAGTCATATTTGTTTGAAATATGAATAAACAACAAAAGGGCATCAACTATTTAGGAAAGCCTACAATACAAAAGAAAGGTCAAAAGGGACTCAGGCAGCAAATAAGAGACAACAGAAGAAAAGGAGTAACTCTTCTGAAAGCAAGGGTCTCCCTTCCTTTATTTCTCAGATCCCCCTTCCAGTCACAGGAACATTAAGTCAAACACATGACACATATTCAATAACTATCTCTGTTTTTCATGATGATAAATATCTCTGGAGTTGTTAGAGGATGAAACTTCAGTGAGATATGGGTGACACGTCCAGGGATAAATCACTTCCCTGATACATACAGGGGTTCGTTCCAACTCCGATTCTAGATTCTCAATATGTTTTCATTTGAAATACTCTTTTTTTATTTTTATTTTCTTTCTCCCAAATAACACGTCAGGATACATGATTCATTTTTATGTTTTCTCATCTATCGGCTTTAGCATCAGAGTTTTGCCTAAGCAGCAAAATTCAAAGAAATCCCTTCTGTCAGGATTGCTGATGTGAAAGAAGCCTGTGAGATTCGAATAACCTCACAGTGAATAAAACAGTGTGAGTGAGATGAGGGACATTATTTATTGTTCACAACAAAGATGAGCATGTTATACAAAGCTTGTGTTCAGTTTTTTTGTTAGTTTGTTTGTTTGAGACGGGGTCTCACTTTGTATAGTTCAGGCTGGCCCTGAGCTCACTATGTAGCCCCAGGAAGCCTGGAACTCACAGTAGTCCTCCTGCCTCTGCCTCCTGAGTGCTAGGATGACAGGTGTGCACCACCACACCCGCACTGTGGTATATGGCACTGATTGCTGGTGGATGTGAGTCACCACACTGGGCATTGTTGTATGTGGTTACCAGGGATTGAATCCAGGACCTTGTGCTTGCATGGCAGGTGCTGGAACCACTGAGCTAAATCCCTGCCCCCTTGTGTTCATTTTTGATGAAATGGAACTGCTTATCGCAGACAATCTAAAGCTTATAAGAAGTCATTAATATTGGCAACCAAAAAAAAAAAAAACCTGTCTAACAAGACCAATTATGATGTATAATTCGTATAATTCTTGCTGCAACTATTCCTACTTTTAGTTATCCAGGAGTATGATCAATAACCAGTAGCAGCAGCAGTAGTAGCACAGTCCAGTCTTAAGTTGTCTTCTTATTCTAAGAGGAAGATTTTAGTGACCTGAAAGTTAACCCAACATTTTGTGGCATCTCTGTGTCTAATTAGCATAAGATGCTCAGTGTGTATAATCTGGAATAGGAACCACTGGTAAGAGCGTCTTGATTCATCTTGATTTGCTCAATTTTTAGTAAAAGTACTTCTTAAAGGTAACTTAATCTCTCTTTTTTGTAAAAGCTTGATAAAGCTATACCTGGTCTCCCATATTGCTAGTACATTGTGAATATGCTTGGGAATGATCTACAAAGTAATTATCTGGACTCTGGTTTCATAACTCTTATCAACTAATATTTTTACATACCTGGCACTCTGGTCTACTCTGTTTACTTGATTTGTAACCAAGTGTTTAATTAGATTTTTTTTTTTTTTTTGAGATGGAGTTTCACTGTTACAGGCTGGCCTTGAACTCACAGCCGTTCTCCTGCCTCAGCCTCTGGACTGCTAGGATTACAAGTGGGCACTAGCTTCTTTCTTATTTGTTGAATTTAAAAATCTTATGATTCTAAAAAGGCCCTTGGCTACTATAATTTTTAACTTCACTTTTAAAAATGTTCACATTTACACTTATTTAACATTCATGTGCTCATTTTGCATGTGATGAGAATATTGAAATATACAAGTTAGCAAGTAATATAGATTATATTCTACATTTACTTCTATTTCTAATTAAAGGTAGAGGTGAAATTTTACCTTTAGCAAAAAGAAAAAGTCTTTCTCCTCTCTGTTTAAGTAATTTAAACATCTTTGTTACTCTAGTTCATGATTTTTCTCACTTGGGGTCCTTAGACATAAGAGGGGCTGTACTCTTAAAAGCATTTCTTTAATGGGCTGAGTTCTAAACCAGTGAGGACAAGGGGTTCACATGGGAGAAGATGCAGAGTGAGAGGGTGCAGCTCGACCCAGGGAGAGCCATGTGCCTGTTACCAGCCCTCTAGGACAGGCGCTGTCCCACAGTCACGGGACTGTCCCAGCAAGGCCAATTGCACAGATGAATAGAAAAGCAAGAAACATTCCCGGGAACAGCTTCCTAACTGGAAGAAAGGAGGGCAGAATTGAGTAGGTTTCTCTGGCTATTCTGCAAATCCAGGAAGTCACTGCGTTACTCCCAGGAAGAGACAGAATAAGAAAAAGGGCAAAGAAAAATATCAGACAGTGCTTATAGAACATTACCAGGAGCAAGGAAAAGCGGTTCTTTCTAAATACACAGTCATAATCGTTACTAGCCATCTTCTCCAGAAATCAACTTTTGTGAATTAAAAAGAAAGAAAAAATGCCAAGATGTGTCATGTAAAGCAATTTAATGTAACTTCTCTAGTAATTTGCCTATAATGAAACCACTCATGGTTTTGCATTTGCAGATGATCTTTGCAAAGAATCACGTGCATGTGTTTAACATTTACATTTAGTATTAACTGTGTTAATATTACCGTTGCTTACTTTAACATTTTAGTTTTAACATTTGTATTTCAAGGAATTAAAAAACTTCAAAGAAGCCATAACTCATTTCCATAATCTAGGTTCCTGTGAGTGTTTTAGAAGAAATTTCAGAAAGAGCTTAATGACATTTGGAAATCAAAATCCTACTTGTGGAAACCACCTCTGTGGAAATACAAATTGATGTAAAATGTAGGCTGTAGTTTAATAAAATGAGAATGCTACAGTTTTCTCCAGGACTAAAGACCAACATAACAATTAAATAGTAAATCTCACCTTAAGAACCACAATCTTAAGAACAGTTTAACTTTCATGACAATAGATGAAAGTTACAGAAAGGTGCATTTTATTTCAACATAAGGGCGAACTTAATAGCAAGAGCTCTTCAGGCTGAAATGGACTGCTGTTGTTAAAAGCTGTAAAGTCACTTGGTGGTGGTACTTGAAAGCGTCACTCATCCTTTTATTGTATTGGGTGATTTCTAAGTTCTCCCTGCATTGTAACAGTCTGTAAGAGCGCTGGAATCAGGTAAAGTTGTAAACTCTAATTTTTTTTTATGTTAAGTAGACTAAAGCTACCAATCAGGTAAAGTTGTAAACTTTAATTTTTTATGTTCAATAAACTAAAGCTACCAACTGTCTGTTTATAATAAAAGAACCCAGAACATTCGAATGAGTTAGGAAAGAAGAGATCTGTTGAAAATGAATTTTTTTAAGGTATGATGTTGACACTACATCTATATTCTATACAGATTTTTAAAATATCCTTTAAAGTATCTCTTCGTGTTCCTTTATTAATTCTGAAAATAGTTCCTATATATTATTTCTTCGATAATACTATATGTGATCAATACTTTATTGGTAGAATTGTTTAGTTAATTCTAAAATTAACAAGAGGAAACCTATGAATAAAGCTGCCCAAAGAATGGGCAATATTCATTTGGAAGCATATTCTGGAGAGTTTTCTTGGTAGATGCATGGTAGCGAGCTGGTCATAAAATTTATAAATTAATGGGAAGGTGAATTCTCAGCTCAGTCATCAGCTCAGAGTCATTTCAGTGCACAGAAATTTTGATGCTTCTCAGTTGCTCTATTAGTTTAAAGATAAAGAACTTTAAAATTTCATCGTATGGTTAAATAAAAAACACCTTTTCTGTCTAGTGCTTATGCTAATCCAAACCCCCTGCATGTGTCAGTCTGCACAACTGAGTCATTAACTCTTTTCATTTCAGAGGTCCAACACTGTCAACTTGAATGTTCATGGATCATTGTAAAAAACACTGCAATGGAAACAAAGTGATCATTTCTGCCCTTAAACACCGTAAAGTTATGCTTGATGACAGGCACAAACTATGATAACGCATGGCAATGACAGCAGTTAGAAGCAACATGATATGTGGTAGAGGACATTTTATCTGCTGAAGGAATAACGAACTATCAAGATATATTTTGGTGAGAGTATTTGGGGAGCAAAAGACAGCAAGGTGAATCATCATGCAAACATTAATTTTTGGTGTCTCCCTAATATGTCAAATCTGCAAGAAACCATAAGCCAAATAATACTACTTTGAGCAGCTGCAAATAACATTAGATTGAACCAAATGAAGTCATAATTTCTGTAGGTCACAACAGTCAATTTTGGCAATTTCTTATGGTTTAACCTAATAAAAAACTGCATTAGTTTTCTTTTGCTATATAACAACTGACCACAAGTTTAGTTTCTTAAAATAACACTTATTTTTAAAAAAATGTTATGGTTCAATGGGTGAAAAGTTTGTCTGTGCAGACGCTAGTGGACACGCTGATGATGGTCTCACAGGCTGATATCAGGCAGGGAATCAATGCTCAGTCCACTTGCTATAAAATTCAGTTCTTGGTGTTTGTTACCAGCAATTGTCCTCAGAAGTTAGAAGCTGCATGCAGCCCCCTTTATCTTAAATAGCAATGGTGTGTTCAAGCCTTGTGCTTTGAATTTCTCTGATGTCCCCATTATCAGCATTAGCAATCTCAGCTTTTGAATGATTCATGTGATAATATTAAGCCCACTCATGCATTTTCCTTTTGATGAACTAAAAGTTAATAGACTGGTGACCTTAATTATTTCTGTAGAATCCCTCTTGCCAAGTGAGGTAATGGAACTAAAATTTCTAAAAGAGGTTGCATACCCAGATGGCTGAGGCCACAAGCTCAGAAAACATACCGTCTAGGTTCAAAGCCCTGCTTGGCCACTAATTATATGACATTGCACAACATTCCTTAGCCTCTCTGAGTTCCTACACAACAAGTATCAGCTTTAGTGACCTATGATCTGAGTGGATAACATAAGATAATATTTGTGATTGGCACATAGCAGTTATCCGATAGGAAACACCTGATTACTGGTGAAAACTTGTGAGAAGAGAGTAGAACAAAGGGAATCCAGGGAGAGTGATGAATGAACAATTTATAAAGGAGGTAAGGCTCGAGGGGGGTCAAGTTATATTCAATTGTTTTAATCATCCTAAATTGCATGAAAGTTACCAATAAACACTTTTATTTTATAGAAATAAAACTATTGATTATATCTCTCTAGAAGATGGTGAATGGAGCTCCCCACAATCCACAAATTCTGCCTGCTGATAAACATCACATCTATATAGTTTCATTTTCTTCAAAGATAAGTAAACAGCAAATTGAACAACAAAACAAACTGCATCCACAGGCTGCTGTACTACAACATAGACGGATAAGCAGGCACATTCCTGTTACATGAAGATTGCCTCAGATTTTAATATATTCTTTTTTTTTTTTACAATTAGAATAGATTTGGGAGGAAACCTCCATGTGATTTTCATCATCGTTGTAGTCCAAAAATGTTTTGGTCATTCCTTCCCAGAATTAATCAAGCTAAAATAAACTAATGACTAGGACCCCACCTTCAGTCAGAAAATAAGAAAGAACCATATCATTTAGCCATAAAACCCCGAGGCTGCAGCACCTCCATCAACCCATTTCTGCTAGAAATCTTCTGCTTGGTATTTCCTCTTTAGGAAAAAATACTCCAAGGCTGGCCCTAGGCCATCTGCAGATTAACTAATAAATAGTAAATTGATCAATTAACTATCACCCTTTTCCTCTAATATATATCTTGATAATAAGAGATAACACCCCGTTTTCCAGTAAGGAAGCATGCATCCCTCACGTTCAGTCCTTGGTTGACCTTGGCAGTGGCATTTGGGTGGTCAGAGCATTGTAATACACTGGTCTTTGCCGTGAGGTCATGGATGGGATCCGATCCAAACTAGGCCAATGGAAACTTTACTTGAGAATTTTTTCTGGAATTAATAATCGTGGCTCCATTTGAAGTTAATCAAATGATAGTATAGGTGGGAAGCTACTGGGGGTTGGGGGGGACTCACCTCTGTGTAGGAAAACGCAGTCGAGAATGAAAACAGTGCAAAGAACAAGGAGCTGAGCGGCAGAGATACCGCCTCAGCAATGTCGTCGGGATTCTACACCTCGCCATGCTGTAAACATCATCCTTCTGAACTTCTAAGCTAATAAGCCCACAAATTATTGTATTTTGTTTAAACACAATTGAGTTTGTATTTGTGTCACTATCAATCAAGAGAATTTTAATGAATCAGTCCGCAGAGCACCAGATTTAATATCATCACTTTAACCACTAGATTTATTAACTCATTTTAGTTCAAGCTGCAGAATCCTGATAGAATCTCTACACTCTGGGCTAAGCAGGTGCGTTAAGGCTTTCAGAGCACAAACATGCTCACTTCGGGGTTCTCAGCGGGCGTGGAGAGAGATTCATCAGAGCAGGGCTTCTCATCAAAGAAACTGAGATATATCTTCAATGTCATTTGGTTTAAGTGTGGATGACTTTTATAATCTCAAAATAAGAACACATATAAAAAGAAAAACACACTACCTAGCTCCCAAGAGATTTTTCTTTCATAGGTAGTTTCAGTTGACATTTAATAATAAAAACTCCAAATAGCAAAAATATTTGTCATTTTTTTAAACAAAAGATTACTGTTCCTTTCATAGGTGGAAAGCCCAATGTGTTCACACATTTAGTCATTCTTCCCTTTCATGCTTCTCTGTCTCACATTTTACAAATTCTCACAATCGGTCCGTACAATATACTTTCAATCCTTCTGTCTCTCTCTCTCTCCGTCTCTCTCTCTCTCCCCTGTCTCTCTCATGCATACTTCTTCCACAGAATTAATAATTTATTGACTAGAATTTACAAATTTTTAGGTCAGCTTTCATTAAGAATAATAAATTTCCTACTGTGAAGATTTCTCACAAAAGTAGGATTAGGAATCTTATTTCATCCTGCTATTTCCCTGTTAGTTATATTCACAAAAGAATCTAAAACATCATATCACAAGTGCAAGGACCCAGGTTCGATCCCCGGTAACCATATACAATACTGGGTGTGGAGACTCACCCCATCAACAACCAGTACCACATACCACAGTGCCAGGCGTGGTGGCTCACATCTGTAATTCCAGCACTCGGGAGGCAGAGGCAGGAGGATTGCTGTGATGTGAGTTTGAGGCTGAGCTCAAGGCCAGCCTGAACCACAAAGCGAGACCCTGTCTCAGAAAACCTTAAAAAAAAAAAAAAAAAGAAAGAAAAGATATTGGAGGGCCAGGGATTTAGCTCAGTGGTTCCAGCACCTGTCTTGCAAGCGCAAGGGCCCGGGTTCAATTCCTGGAAACCATATACAATACTGGGCGTGGAGACTCACACCCAGCAGCAATCAGTTCCACATACCACAGTGCCAGGCGTGGTGGCTCACATCTGTAATTCCAGCACTCGGGAGGCAGAGGCAGGAGGATTGCTGTGATGTGAGTTTGAGGATGAGCTCAGGGCCAGCCTGAACTACAGAGTGAGACCCTGACTCAAAAGAAAAAAAAAAAAGAAACGATCTTGGAAATCATAGTCCTAGGCCACTATTGTACAGAAGAAAGTGAGGCTCAAAGAATGGCATTCATTTGAGTCCATCAAACAGACTGAAGAAAATTACGGGAAGTACACACAATACCTTGAACAAAAACACTGAGTTGAGGGAGCTAGGGATTTAGCTCAGTGGTTCCCAGGCCTGTCTTGCAAGGGCCCAGGTTCGATCTCCAGTAACCACATAGAACAATGACAGGTGTGGTGACTCTCGCTCACCGTCGATCAGAACTACACAACACAGTGCTGGGTGTGGTGGTTCACTCCTGTAATCCCAGCAATTGGGAGGCAGAGGTGGGGGAATTGCTGTGAGTTTGAGGCTTGCCAAGACTACTTAGTGAGCTCAGGGCCAGCCTGAACTACAAAGCAAGACCCTGTCTCAACAAACTAAAACAAACAAACAAACGAACAACAACAACAAAAAAACCAAGTTGAGAAAAGAATTAGGGACAGGATATGCATGTCACTTTAGGTGCTTGAGGGATTAACTGTAAACCTGAAAGATAAATGATTATTCAAAGAAAGGGAGGTTGGATGTATTGCAGAGTTTTTGTTTATTTTTAGCTTTAAAAAATATATCAATGTAGGAAAAAAAGAATAATATTACATCGTGATCACTCAGCTCACAAAATGATCTTTTCATGACCACCATGTCTCCTTTCTTTCCATCCCCCCTTTTCTTCTACTCTTCAGATCATTTTGAGACAAATCTTGATTTTAATATCATTTCATCCAAAATATTTCAAAAAATAAAGATTTAGAGAGTTTCCCACTGTAGTGTAGATAAGAGGGAGCCTTGGAGTCTTATTAATCTGGACAGCAACATGTCGAGAGCTGTAGGGAGGAATTCTGGCCATTCTGGGCAGAACAGATGAGCAGTGAGGAACAGGCAGCGTAAGCACTCAGCATCCCGCATTATCGCTGCCGTGGGGGTCCATTAAAATCGTCTCCCATTTTCTAAATCCAAAATATGCTCTCTGGCTTCCTGTGATGATATTTAAGGCTAGAAATAATCTATATCTTCTTGGTCAATGGGGATATTTTCGTTTTAGAGATTTTGTCCTCTTACATTTCACTTTCACATTTTGCATTTTATCCATTGAAGCATATGGCAATAATGTACATGAGAATTTTCCTGTTTCTATTTACATATTAAACATTCATCTTTTATTTTATTCTATTGCTCCTAAGGCCATTCTGAGAACTAGCTTGATGTTTATGGGAGAAAAAAAAATAAATTTTTTAGCTCTAAAAAATTGACTTTTAAATTTGTCATCTCTATAAGTAGCAAAATATAGTATGTAAATTATTCAGGCAACAGGAAAAGAAAATAAGTACATTTCAAGTGGCTTTCTGAGAGATCATTTCTCCGCACACAGAGTCTTCTTTTATACAGATAGTGCAAAGCTATGAAAGATTGAAATGTTTTCTGAATGAGAAAATTTTCAACATATTGCAGCACACAGGACATTGCGAACAGAAACTAAAATAAACCAGTCTGGCCTCAGAGAACATACTGAATATTTCGAATTGGAAATGTTCATTTCAGGGTACGTTTTTCTTTAACCTAGTTGTTCCACAGTGAAGCAACAGCATTAGAAACTAGGTAACAATATCCATCTGGCCAGCTAAATATGTTGTTTCTCATGCTTCTAAAAGATATGGGAGAGATTTTCAGATCTTGAAACAATACAATACAGCTTCTGCTTTTAATTTACATTTTCAAGATTTACACAAAATACAAAAAGCAAATAATTCACTCTCTAGTTTAAGCATTCACATTTTCCATCTGGCACATTGTTATAAATCACATGTCTGTGTTACATAATAGTAAATTTTTCATACCAACGTGCATCTGCCATCAGTCTACAATCAGAAGTGTCACGTGCTAAATCGAAAAGAAGTCAGAAGTACACATGGTTGCTACATTTGCCTTCTTATATTTATTACCAGTTTTCTTCCGTCTCTTTAGTTACTTCTGTAAATCATGTGGAGTCATTAGAGAAAAGACGAAAGGAGAGAGCTAGAAATTTCACAAAACTATAAAAACAAACACACAACAAACCAACTTTCACTTTTAAATGTGTTTGAAAATCAAAACACAAGAAGGATAGATGACAGGAAATCAAAATTTTTTGTCCTGAAAGCTTTTTCAGTGATTGAAGTTTCAGACAGAGCAGCAGGCAGTGACGAAAGCTTGTGAGGATGGCTGGAATGGGTCACATCCATCAGTCACACTAGCCAAAAGTCTGTCTTTGTGGCAGTCATGCAAGTTGCTGTTGGTTTTTTTAAGAACTCTAGTTTCTCCAGAGGGTTCCAGCCTCAAAAAGTCATAAATGTGCCCCAAACCTTCCCAAACTTCTTCTCATTTACAGGGAGGAAAGACAGGAAACCTAAGTTCTCTGGATTGATCCCATACTCACGGAGTGTAATCACTTAGACATCTTGGTGAATTTTATGTTCAGTGCTTTCTATTTCTTATTTCCAGCAAGAAGAGATTTTTAACTATAAAAACATTGTTAAAAGAGCACACAGCTGCTCTTACTTTTATTTATCTAACTTGTAGAGTAACAATTCCTAAGCATTACTCGGCCACATGTCTGCCACATGCCCACAATGTTCCTGCTACTGGAGATTTAGCAGTGAATCCAACCAAGCTCTTGTTCCACTGAATGTACAGTGAGAGAATCAAATATCATGAAAGTGACTTTAAGTTCTACAAGTGTTTCAAAAAGCAAAGTGAAGAGCTTTGTGGGACAAAATAATAAGATCCATTAATCAAATATGGGATTTCAGTGAAGGCTTCCTAGAACTGGTGCAAAAGTTGAGTCTCAAAAAAAAAAATGTTGATGGGCCGGGGATGTAGCTCAGTGGTTCCGGCGCCTGTCTGACAAGAGCAAGGACCTGGGTTCGATCCCCGGTAACCACATACCATCCTGGGCATGGAGACTCATGCCCAGCAGCAGCCAGTACCACACACCACAGTGCCGGACGTGGTGGCTCACATCTGTAATCCCAGCACTCAGGAGGCAGAGGCAGGAGGATTGCTGTGATGTGAGTTGGAGGCTGAGCTCAAGGCCAGCCTGAACTACAAAGCGAGACCCTGTCTCAAAAAATCTGAAAAAAAAAAAAAATGTTGCATCTCAAAGCCTAAATTGGATGTTGGGTGAAGAGTTGAGGACAGTATTCCACGTAGGAGACATGTCACGGATAAAATCTAAGAAGTAGAACAGTAGCTGATGCCTTTGTAGACTGAACCAGAGTGGTGCTTTGTGGTATTTTTCACAGCATTGTTCGCAAAGGTCATTGGGCTGACCCTTGTCCAGTCATTCTAAAGAATCTAGTGTCTTGGCATAGATGCACCTAATGTGCACAAGTGCCTTGGGCTTTAACGTGCCACTTGGGAAGCTTTCACTTAGCATTCAAAAGAGGACTTGGCATAAAAGGATGCTGATGGCATAGACAAAGGTCAACTGGAAAAGGTTCAGTGATTAGAAGAAGGAAATTGGTATGGGCAGCATGTCCAAGGTCATCCAAGATCAGAAAGGATTTGTAGAGATATCTGACTGTAATAAGGGCAATAGAGTTATCCAAAAGTGTTTCAAGCAAGGGAGAAGTTCGGGAATAAGAAGAAAAGATTGTGATATATCAATAATCTACCTGTGTGTGTTAAGATATGGCGATCACAGGATGATCAGATTCCCAGTGCCGGCTCCCCAATGTCATGCTAGTTCTAGGAAACTGTAATATTCTTCCAATCCCCTACACCCATGATAGCCCTACTAGCAAGAAAGACTGCTAACAAATATAATAGTGTAGATATATACCTAGAATGCTGATTTATACAATATAATATCAATTTGTTATATAAGTAAATTAGGGGAATAAAATGAATTTATCATACTGCATTCCCTGTACAAGAGTATCAAGCTGTTTGGTCTAAAAGACTACAAATGTACAAGTGCAGTAAAATGCTATTTTAAATATGGATTATATTCACTGTAATTAAAGATCAAAGTTGTATACATTACAGGTTGTATAGAAAGTTACTGTGGAAATACCATAGACAAACTTTATTGAGAAAATATTTAGCATGATATATCAAGTCATATAAGACATAAAGTTAAACAATTATCAAATTTCTTGTATCTTTTTTTTGTAGTTAGTACAAGTTATTCCTGTGTTTCCTAGGACCCTAATTTTTTTCTTTTCTTTTCTTTTCTTTTTTTTGTTTTTTTTTGAGACAGGGTCTCGCTTTGTGGTTCAGGCTGGCCCTGAGCTCAGCCTCAAACTCACATCACAATCCTCCTGCCTCTGCCTCCGGAGTGCTGGGATGACAGGCGTGAGCCACCACGCCCGGCACTGTGGTATGTGGTACTGGTTGCTGCTGGGTGTGAGTCTCCACACCCAGTATTGTTATGTGGTTGCCGGGGAATCGAACCCGGGTCCTTGCGCTTGCAAGACAGGTGCCAGAACCACTGAGCTAACTCCCCGGCCCCTAGGACCCTAATTTTTAATGTTAATGTTTAAAGTTTCACATCATCTAACATTTGATAGGTAGGGCTGGAATGCAAATTTCATTTGGCTCCTTTTCTATTTTAGCAGAGTTTTACTAGTTACTTCAATAAAAAAAAATAAAGATAAATTTCTTCTAAATTTGTGTTACTTCAGCAGATTAATTTTCCATTTTGTTTGCTTCAAGATTGTGATAGATGGTAGTATCCTTCTGAACAATATCTTCCTACACATACTCACTTAGACAAATATGAAAAAGTTTTGCTAAAATTAATGAAGTGAAGCTATTTAGTTCTGATGGGGACTTCCAGGCATTTTGACACTAGACACACAGTCTAAGGAGATTACTGGACTTCTAACAAAAGAAAGAAAGGAAAAAAAGCAAACGTACATTAAAAGTGATAATTCTAGAAGTTATCTACTTTATACTTTCTTTTTATAAATGCATAAATTTACTCCTACCCCATCTTTTTTTGGTGAATACTTCCTGTTCCTCTGCACGATTGTTTGCAGATTCAGTCTAGACATACCAGCCATTAAGCAGCCAATTTCACAGTTAAGTGAGATGTCTATGTTTGGATTTCCTGTTGGTCTCTTAAACTCTATTGTCTTTTTTCCCTTGTGATCTTCAAATGAAATACACAGTGGGTATCCCGTTTCCTAGAGGTGACCTAGGGGCTTGTCTTAGTGGGGAACATTCCTAAGAGAATTCTCACCCTCTGTTATTCCACAGGATTCCTTTGTCCTACAGCAATTGCCTCGGTATTAGCAACTGAATCTTGATAAGGAAGTCTTCAGAGAGTTTCTCTGTGATGACAGGCACGTTTGTATTCCCACCAATATTAACCAGTAATGAGACAAAAGGGCAACAGTTTTAAACTCTTAAGACTGCTCATTTCTTTCTTTTTTTTCTCTCTCTGTTTCTTCCTTACTGTGTCTCCCTGTCTCTGACTCACTGTCTCTCACCCTTCCTCTCTCTCATCTCTTTCTTTCTGTTTGTCTGTCCCCCTTTTGTTCTATTTTCATAGGGCTGGGTTTGAACTGAACGAATAGTGTTGGGAAGTGGGGCCTAATGGAAGTGTTCCTGGTGCGATGGTTCTGCCCTCTTTATGGATTCATGGTGTTCTCACAGGAGTGGGCTCATTTTCTAAGCAGTGGATTGGTTAAAAAGTAGGATCCCCCCACCCCTCGCTCTTTGACCTTGTCTTGTTTTTCTTCTGCCAAAGTTGATGCCACAAGATGACCTTGGATGTCCCTAATCTTCAGAACTGTAAGAAAGAAATGTCTGTTTTTAATAAATAACCCAATCTGAGGTATTGTTGTAGAAACATGACACAGACTGAGATACTACTAAAAGTTTGAAAAATAAAGAATAATAATATAGTCACCCACAATATAGCCTTTCTCATACTTGGGGAAGTAACTTTCTCTCAGCCACATCTACCTTCCTCTAGGAATGGTGGTCTAATAAAAACATCTCTGAAGGTCCAGGGCTTTGGAGGAGCTACTGTTAGACCAAAGTTATTAAATTTGTAGGCTTGTGCTAATAGTCTGCAACTTTTAATTTACATTTAATACAATTCAGAAACAACTTTAAAAAGCAGATATATTCATGACTAAGAAAAACAGCCCATCCTTAAACAATATTGGTGAAGTATTTTTCATTTGCAAGAGTCAAAAATATAATTCTAACTCACCTGAGCAAATGAAGGAATATAAGGTGTCCTATAACTGAATAGCTCTCAGGCATCAGTCAGAACTGAATGTAGACATAAGGTACATCCTTGAAGCTCTTTCTCCTTCAATCCTCTCAGCTCTGCCTTTTTCACCTTGGCTTGTTTTCAGCCAGGACTCCTTCTAGCTCTAAACATACGGAGTGAGAAGGTGCACATCAGCAGTTCCAGCCTTCAGTTCCACTAATGGAGCAACCTCAGTGGGAAAACACCTCTTTGTGGGATCTTTTAGGGACTCAGTAAGCACAGACTCAGTCTCCCCTGCCTACATTCTGAACCAAATATCCCCTTTATTGCTGATAAAGGCTATTAGCTAGCATGCTTGAGATATCAGTTGGTCCTAGATGGGTTTCTCTAATGAATCATTGAATGAGGTAGACTTCCTACTCAGTTCTGAGACCACACAGCACTGTCCTGAGCTAGCAGGCATCTGTAACTAGGCTAGCTAATTTACTCTACCCAATTTATTCTTGAATTTATTAATTAGATAAGTCATTCTTCCCTGAAGAATGGGACCAGGAAGAAAGACCAAGGCTGCTATATTTGGGGAGTTAGAAATGGCCTGGATGTGTACAACATTTTTACTTGATAGTCCAGCTCTTTTTTCTCTCAACTTACTGAATTAACCTTTAAGCCATTAAACCTATGGGCAGCCAAGAACATGGCTGCCTCCCAGCAAGGATGGCCCCACTCTCTCCTTCTTAAGATTGTACCCAAGGCCGGGGAGTTAGCTCAGTGGTTCCGG
>PVIR01023617.1:0-26875 GCA_004026965.1 Petromus typicus | reverse complement strand
TACTATTTCCCCCATTTATTTGCCCACTGAATACAGTTGTCTCATTCCTGAAGCACTCATTATTTGAAAGTTCTGTCTAGCAAGTCTTTATTCCTTTTCGGTTCTAAATTGCTTGAACATGAATTCAATTTCCTGCTGGACTTCTTGCTGTCTAGAATCTCAAAACACTTCTTTCAGTCCACCAGTGACCTTCCCTCCATTAAAATGGCAATTTTTCTTGTTCCTTTGGATCCATTGTTTCTTCTGCCTTTCGTGTGATTCACCACCACATTCTCAATTACACTCTAAAGTTTCAGCAGCACCAGTAACACCCTCATTCTAGCTTTATAGAACTCACATGCTCAATTTTTATGGCTAATCTTCACTTCCTCTACCCTTCAAATATCTGTGTGCCCCAAACTAACATTCATGCATTAATGACAAAGTATATGGGTTTATAGTTTTGATCTTCTTCATGTAACCTAAATGTATAATGTTTATGCTAATGTAATGAAATGTTATGGAGTCACCCACTTATTAATGGAAAGAAATATGTTGAGATGACACAGTATTTTATTTGTAATCTAAGTGGTCCGTTCAATGTTTTCTTTCCCCATGATTAGCATTCAATACTACCTCAGTACTTCGTTTTTCTCAGGTGTAACTACATGTGTTGCTATTTTCTGGTTGTTTGCATCATTCATTTACTGAACCATATTAATATAATTGATATTGCAACTCTAGATACATTTAGTTTAATGGCGATTTAAGACAGACACTGGCATTGTTTTCAAGAACATTCAAATCTAGCGAGAAAAACTGGCATCCTGAATTAATGGAAAACTTCTCCACTTGAAATTTTTGAGGCTGTTAAATATTTTGACAATTAGCACCAGAGAGGTTAGGGAAGGGTGATTTTCTTAAGGTTTCTTCTTCACTTCTTCAGGTATTTCTTTAACTGAGATTTATGGTAACTCTGAGTCAGTAGTAGAAAAGGTTCCAAGGAATCCCTTCACTGAGGTACAGCTGAGGCTCTGTGGTAGGCAGAGAAGAGAGAGCAAGATGGATAAGAGCACAATGTGGTTGCTGTGGGACATGGTTTGCCAGGTTGGGCCTTGTGAGCCACACATTATCCTCTTGGTAATGAAAAGCCACTGAAGAAATTTGTGTGATATGAAAATGGAAGAGAGGATATGAGTGCAGAATGCAAATGAATACATGTTCCAAAGTGCAGGTATTTTTGGCACACAGAGTTTAGCAAATGTCCCACCCTCATCATCAATCTTTTGAGGTTATAGTAGTTCAGATTTATTCCATGCTCCTGTTGATTCCCCTTTGTCTCTTACGGCTTCTCTTTGGTCTCTAACAGCAGAACCCCCCAAAGCTTCTCCTGTGAGATCCTTTGGTCACATACACACATAACTTGCAACACAGATCACAGTTGTTCCAAACTCAACATGTCAAAAGAACACAAAGAGAAATAAGCTGGTGTCCTCCCTCCTGCCTTCTCTCCTTTTCTTACATCTGTCCCTTCCTTTTTTCCCTCCTGCTCTCTTTTTCTTCTTTCTTCCCTTTCTGTCTTCTTTCTTTCCTGCTCTTCCTTAGGGTTTTAGAGATTTATTTAACAAATATCTGCTAAACTTTTTTGAAAAGCTTTGCCATTCAAGGAAAACTGAGGAGAATATTTGACTTCAAGAAGTAAATATTATTTATAATTTAGTACCAGAGACCTGTCATCTAGTGGAGTTTGCCTTATATATTTATCTGCTTGCCCTACATTTTTTACCTTCTTGCATCTACACCATTTTTATGGCTCAGAGTTCCTCCTGTCCTGCTGTCAAGACTGGGTCATAGCTCCTATCCTAAAGTTACCTCTGCAGCTGCACATGAGCACATGCTTCATTGTCCTGAGAGTCAGTGGCCTACTAATGATCTAGAAAAGCAGGAAGGAGTGCTCCAAGTAAGACAAGGAACTACGTCCTCTTTATGAGTAATTTTTGAAAGGAAAATGAAATGAGTTATTCATAAAGAATAGTTCAATTCCTTGGATCTTTGAGTTGATTTACTCCCCCATTATAACATCTTCTCTTTCAGCATTAGCCAGTTTCGATCCTCAAATGAAGTCAGTGGAGAACAAATATAGTCTTCAAAGACTCTACCGAACTCGCAGCTCTAATTCTGTCACATGATGCCATCCTCTGTATTCTAGGGACACTGGTTATTGTCTATAATTTTAATTAAATTATGAGAGAGAGATAAATCTAATGAAGTTAGTTGAATTATAACAAAATGGATTTCTTGGTATTTCCTGTTCCTTTGATGTGTGAGTGTTTTAAATAGTACCAGATATTCCAGCTTCTCCCCTTCCTCATTTTCTCACAATATCTGTCTCAGACCTTCCTGTAGCATTTAAAGTTCTGATAACTTAATTATCCAGCCAAGCAACCAATTGTTTTTATTGGCTGTTTATAATCAGTACCTGTGCTGAGATTTTGAAGTGCATTTTTAGCTAAACTCACACTTGCCTCCACTCATGCTAAATTATCGGTCTCTACCTGAATGTCCTATTGACATTTTGAATTTGTACTTAATGGAATATCCCTTCGTATAAAATACCCTTGCTTTTCATCATATAGACAATCCTCTCTTGTTAAAATGCCACTAAATGAGTTTTCTTAAAATAGTTTCCTTATTTTAAATGTAGAATGGTTCACTGCTTGCCTGTGTTCCCTGAACACTTTGCAAACACCGCTGATGTCAACATTATTTCAGTGTCTAGCAGTTATTTCTGTCCAGCTTTGCAGAGACCCCTGGACTGTGCACACCTTGACAGCAGCGAGGGTGTTTTGTTCACTGTTGAGCTGTGAATGCTCTATTGTTGCAAGTCTAAGCTTTAAATACCTTGTGGAATGAATCAGAGCTCTTAGAAGTGAAGAACAAATAACTTAGTGGAATGATAGGACTGTTCTTTTATGTTTCACACTTTCATTAACACTGTGATCCTACAAGATTATAAGTTATCGGAAACATAATTTTTTATTCTTTTCCATTCATATCTCTGCGAGCACTTGTAAATGTTCCATTAACACAGAATAAATGAAGCAAACTGCTGCACCCCCACAAAAGTACATAAAATGATTTTTAAAATAAGATACTTCTCTTTCTCCTGCAAGAGTGTTTTCAGAATACAAGAATACATCAGTAAAGAACATCATTAACTTCATTCTATCACTACATTTTTACACATGAGATAATAAGTTGGGAAAATTTTAATCCCTACATATACCTGACCAATAAACCTTCTATAAATCTAGTGTTCAAACTTTTAGTGGCTCATGAAAAATAATAGAATAAAAATAAAAGCAGGAAAGTAAAATTGAATAACCTATATAAATTAAAGCTTTAATAATTTCTATTTGAGTCATATACCTATATTTGTATTTAAAGGTAATAACCAATGTCATATCATATAATTTTAGTGTTGGAAAACATTTTTTAATAATTTAATTCATATCAGAAATCTTATATGTAGTAAAATGAGAAATTTATGTATATCAACATGTCCTGGAATCTTTAAGTTTTAAAATTAATTAGTACATTTAGTTTTTTAAATTTCTGGATTTCACCATAGCAGGATTTTCATAAATATTATGAATAAATAAACACTACAAAAAACATTGATAACACATTGAATAATATTCTTAAGTGAATCATTTGAAACACACATGATCACAAAGACATACTACTTAACAGATCAGTAATAGTGAAAATAATAGAAAGAGTCAGAACTAATAGATAGTTACTCTCTGGCAGGTACCACCTTTGCTGTTTAAAAGCTTAGCTTACAAAATTTGTACAACTCCTGTATGATGTAGAGATTTTCACTTCTGTCATTGTGTTTTATGAAAACCTGAGGACCACAGGGGTAGGGACAAGAAATTATTCTCACATAGTCTGGACCAGAAATATACTTTCCATTTGCACATGCAAACAAGCAAGCAAAAACAAGTGTCTGAAAGCACCTGTTGTTCTATTGTTCAACTGAGCAGCACTGTGTTGTAACTTGATCACACTCTCCATTGTATTTGGAATGGGTGGAAGTTTCTGGAAATTTACAACATGCCTCTATCAATCACAGCAGAGTTTATCCCGCTGTCCCCCACACCTATTGATTTCATTTGGCCCAGGTTTCATCTGGTTGACTTTAGAACACCAATAGGAACCTTCAGTTTTAATGAAACTATATCCCCACATGGATTCAAATGCTTCTGGCAGATGAGTAAGAGTTTGACCATATGTCATGGCCCAAGTGTAGCACTGCTCATGTGAGAAGTCAGGCCAGACACAACTGTTTACCATGCTCAACTCTTTGCCATAGAAATAAATACCACAAAAGAAGTGCCTGTTTTTAACAGAATTTGACACTACAACCATTCTGATCTTAATTTACATTTTCTTCATTATGAATCTTACTGAAACAATCTTAGGGGGTTTACAAGTAAGAACAGCTAATGTTTTGTCCTGTGTCTTGTAAAGCGTCTTGGCAAACTATCCACTGCTTAACACCTCCAGATTGTATTTTCATCTTTGCCATTCAAATACGGGCATGATTCTCTGTCTTGACACTGTGAAGAGTAAAAATTATTTGTAATGTATTAACTTCTGCAAAGGGCATCGTACTGGGTCATGGCTGTTGAGGAGCTAGAATGGGAAGCAGTAAAAAAAATACCCTATATTGATTATTGAATTTCAACTTTAATGCTTAATTCTGCAGATTTCATATAAAAATTTCTGAAGGGATTAAGTTCAGGGATCGTATTTATTAACTTGTAATATTACCTGAGTAAAATAATTGGCATGAAGTCAAGTGTGTGCTGGTATCTTTGAATGTTTTCACAATTTAAATATGTGTCCCTGGAGAGGTTACATGACACCATTTAAAATGTTTTATCTTCAATTGACTGGTCCTAGGTACAGACTGATTTTCACTAAGGTAGTTATATTTCAGAGATTTTCTTCCTTTTAAATCATGGGGCATCTGTACAAATTTTTCTAGGTAATAAATAACACTTATGATTTAATCAGTATTAATCTTCATATTAAAAAAGTGGATCTTAAATAATATATTCACTATTATTGATAAATCATTTGTAACTTGTTTTATTTCTGAGACTAGGTCTCACTTTTGTAGTTCAGGCTGGCCCTGAACTCACTGTGTAGCCCTGATGAGCCTCGAACTCACAGCAATCCTCCTGCCTCTGCCTCCCCTGTGCAGGGATTACAGGCGTGAGCCACTATGCCCGGCCATTTGGATCTTATTTTTACCTAAAAGAAAAGATAAAATCCTGGTGTTTCTTATCCCTTATTGTACCACTAGACTTTACTCAAAATCAAACAGTTATCAACAGTGCACTGCTACCATCAAGGACTTTGTTATGAAATAGAGAATAGACACAAAGCTTTGCTGCTTACACATGCATTGTAAATACAATTTTGTTCCCAATGTGTGATAATGCTTTTGGGATCCACTATATATAAAATACTTTGTTCTTGCTTTAACACAGTGGTCATGTTCAGAATCAAGCATGAATTTTATAATAACTGGCACATGTTTTTATAAAACCCTGAGATAATGTGGATGTGGATTAATTTTAGATTGTAGTATATCTCAGATTTTAAAAACACATGAGACAAAAATACAAAGTACATTTCTTGTACTTATAATTTCCTCGAAAGCTTCCTATCTTATTCTGATGCATTTGCAATCTTATATGAGTTGTAACTTAAAGCTGAGAACTTGCCAGACATAATTAAAAAATAGCACATGCAAGGCAGGATCATTCACACTGTATTTTATTAATGTCAAGGACCTACAAGAATGCTTGCCATATGGTAGACAATCAAAAATAATCAATGCCTAGTTAGATAGCCAAACTCATGGATTGAGAACAGGGAAGGAGAGAGGGAGGAAGACAGCGAGGGAGGGAGGGATTGGGAAGATAGACAGGCTGACTGGGAGACAGGTAGAGGGTACTGAAATTTATAAATCTGTTTCTGAGTCCTACCTCTTCCAGTAGTGAATCAGTGAATGGGTGAGCACTGGGAATAAGCTACAAATTATTAGCTTTTTCTTTCTAGCTGCATGACATCATTTACTTTATTTATCACAGACTAATTACTAGAAATGAATGATTATGTCCATAAAAACACATTTTAAAATTTAATGTACATATAAATATTATATTTAGGCACATAAAATAGATACTTATACATGCATCCATTCACACAAAAATATAAATCTACAATGTTTAAGACATTGTGTTTTGGAATAAGTAAAAAGTGGAGGGAGAAACTCAGAATTTCACATTGTCGAGGCAAGCACGGAATTTATGATAAATTCAAGTCCTTGAACTGGGAAGCTGGGCAGCCAAGTGGTATTATATCTTGAATCATTCTGAGAAGCTAATGAAGGAGCTTATATTAAATTAAAATCCAGGGAAAAAATAAGGCATACCCCCAAATAAACATTATCTTTAAATTGTTAAAAACGTAACTTGAGGAGTGAGTGTTCAGGTTATGAAGAGAACTTCAAAAAGGATAACAGGAATCTTTAGGACTGTATTTCTCCTATTTTTTTTTATTACCACCAATATTTGTCACTCAGCACAATGCTATTGTTTATGTATCACAGAAAAAGTTTATGAAATAATAGAAATATAGACAAGAAAACTTTAAAAAATAGTGATCAGCTTAGGCAGAGATGCACATGTTTAAGGATGGAAATAAGGAGCACACAGCAAATGAAGCATCATAGATCCTTCCCCTGTGTCTCTCTGAAGTGAGTCTTTTCCAGGTTGTTTATGCCAGAGGAACTATGATCCTGTTAACATTCTTTCTTAAAAAATAAAATAAAATAAAAGGCAAAAACCTCTGTCTGTGATGTCCATCACCTAGATATATCATAGCATGCACATCCATTTTTATAAACAGTTCAATAAAAAAACAAACCTAGGATATAAGCCATTTAACATGGTAATCAAGACCAGGTCAGGGCTTCTGTGACTAGAAAGGCTAATGGTAAGAGAGAGATTCACCCACAGGAGAAAATACAAGTTATGTGTCTAGACTATTCATTGGCTGAGACTTTATTTATTGGTAACAGATTGATACAAACAACTTTCTGGGAACTGATTGAGAGGAAACAAATGCTTTTCTCTCAGTTAGGATTGATCGATCACCTGTGAAAATGATGAAGTTTACAAACTTAGATTATTTAATCCCACTGCAAATATTTGAGAGGAAAATGAAATTGTGATTCAAAGCAGTATCATACTCTTGCGTTTACATTGTCAAAACTTTGAGATTCCTGCTTTTAGGCTGAGAAATTTCTAGGGTGTACTAACACAAATTTCTCTAAAGAAAAGAAACTCTGTATGTGGACTTGTAATTTCTGAGGTTTGGTTGATGATATGTTGTTTTGACTGAGACAATTAGCTCAATTCTTTAGATTCCATTAATATGCATTTGACATTTTCTGTAAGCTCTGTCTTCTTTAGACCTGAATTGACTGAAAGAGGCAAATCGAAGACCAGTAATGTTAGAAGCTGCCAGACAGGACTGGGCTAGGACAGGAGACTGAAGTGTGATAGCTAAGAACTCCCGGCCATCTATAAATGCAAGCTCAACACCACAAATCCTGCTTTCTAATTATCAAAATCTCTGGTTTTCAAAGAAAAACTGTTCTATCATATAAAAAGAGTAAAGATAAACTTGAAAACCATAAGAATTTAAAAGTCTTATATATCAGTCATTATTCAAAAGTTTTATTACCCCAAAAAGGCATGGAATGCTATCAAAAGAAAAGAGATTTTAAATTAAAAACATCTATTTACATTTTCTGTACTTCTTTCATATAAAATTGCACTCAACTTTAAAATTAAGTAGTCGGCTCTTCTATAGCATAATAATACACAATATCTGAGTGATAAATAATTTTTAATTCTTTGTATAGCATTTGAATATTCTCAGTCCAATGAAAGATTTTAGTGTATTTAAATCTGCAAGATTGAATCATTTATATCTTCAGCAGTTCAATAGCTGCAAGTATGTTTCTATCTAATTTAAGGATCCTCAGATGTAAATATTCTTATTGACAAATGGTTAACTCATGGAAGGCTTTAAGGATTTAAATATTCTGCCACCACAAAACACACTATTCTGTTATGTTTTTAAAAGCAGCTAATACAAGAAAAGATTTCAGCATTTTCTCACGCCAGGTTAAAAAAAAAAATCTCCCATGCTCTTCTTTGAAATAATTAGCTTTCATCATCTCCATGTATTAAAAATGTAACTATAAATACAAAGTACTGTAAGTCCCTTCTGGAAGCTCAAGTCTTTGCTAACTTCGTAAATTTTGTTTTTCTTGTATAGGCACAACTTTGAAAAACTGTCCCAAAGAACTATCATTTAACAATTAGAAACTTTGACTCATGTTAAATGCATGGCAACACTTCGTAGTTGATCGTATCGCTACCTCTATTCAATACTATCACTGGAAAATTATAAAGAAATAAAGCAGAATGACACCTGTACACACACGTACATATTTAAATACATTCAAAATATTGATTCCTGCGATCTCTGTCACTTTCCTTTTTCTAAGGAAAAGCAGAATTACCTGCCATTCATTTTCAACTGTAAATGAGTTTGTCACTGCACGTTTGCAAGCTTTTCCGATTCATTTCCCTAAATCCACGCTTCCTCTTAGGAATGCTAAACATCATCTGCTGAAAAGCTCACAGACGGTCACCCTGCGCCCCCCTTCCACTACTTCCTCTGCTAAACACATTTACCTTTATTTTGAAAGAGAAGGTAAAACCGAAGAGGCTCTCACCAGAGACAGAAAACAGTTCGTTCAGCTAGATCCAACAGCGCTCCGTGCACCAGGCAGCCCGAGCGATCCTCGGGCCTCACACAAAAGCGAGATAATTGGCTCTCAGTAAAGAGATGTAAACATCCATCATGATGTTCCGGGGCTGGAACTGAACGCGACCTCAGCTGTTCTCCGTACTCCGGCTGGAAGATGATGTCACGGACATCAACTGGGTGGACTCCCATTGGCTTCTGTTACCTGGATTCACGTCTTAACCCTAAACTGTCAGCTGCACACTAAAGCGTTCGTCTCTCACTGTAACACCCCTTAGCGGAGAGTGAGTCCTGCTGAGTTTACGAAGGGGTGGGGGATTGGATCACAGACTGAAAACATTTCGTCCTAACTACACAATCCTCACTGTCTAATGAATTAATCACAAGCTGTAAGGAATGTGTGTCTCCAAGTGCTGACACTGACTAAATTAGTGTCCTTAAAAAAAGGTGTCTCACAGCAGAAATGTTAAAAGAGAAAATCAGTGTAATCACAACACATACAATTCATTATTTTTTCTTTTTTACAGCATCACTCTATAAACTGAAGGAAGTAAAGTTCAGACAAATTACTAGGTAACAACTGCAGAGCAGTAGAACTTTTGCTCTACTCAGAAAAGCCACCTGTATTTTCATGTCTCCTGATAAAAACACAGAAATACATTTTAATCTCTGAATGTTAATGACACCAAAATTGTGTGTACTAGTGCTTAACAGCTGAGAAGTTAATATAATAATATAATTGAAATAGTAACACCTATCAATTATTGCTTTTTCCAAAAAGTAATCGATAATTCACTGTATTTGCGATCTCATTTGAGTCACTAAGGGCTGCGCTGTGGAACAATGCCCGTCTCTCTGAGGACAAATGAGAACAAGTATCTATTTCTTATCTTCTCTCCTGACAAAAGGCTCAGATTCCTCCCCAGGCGACATCCCCTGGAAGAGTGGGAGAGTGGGCGGAGTGAGCTCCAGGAACTGGCTGCCAGAGGGACACAACTATGATCACCTTGAAATAAGCCCCACCCTCCCCTACCAAATGGAGCTGTCAGAAGCCTCACTGTGAGACGAAAGAACTACTAGAGCCATTCAGTGACCAGCCTTCTTGGAAGTTCAGTGCAGCCCTGTCCCAGGGCTGGTGCTTTGAAAGCTGTGTGGCTCAGTATGCAGACATGGACCAGAAACTGGGAGGGAATTCTCATGGTCCTTCTCTATCTTTCCAGGGCACAAAGTCAACAGGAGTGCATCTGTCTGCCGTTAGCTTGTTTTGTTTCCTTCTGAATAATCAATTTGAGCTAAATATTTGTTATAACCCAGCTGTGTTTCCAATACCAGCAAGTTATCTTTATTGGTGGCTTCAGTGAAAGTTCTAAAAGTTGGTAATAAACACAGAGGAACTTTCATAAGTTATACAACCACAACTTGTTCTCAAGTGTGACTGTTGTGACTACCTGTTCATATGACCCAACTTAATAGCAAATTAATCTGTGATATTACAGGCATGAGTTGAATTGCAGATTGGGACTAAAAAAATCCAGCTTTCACCAGGTACCATCTGTAATAACTTTGACAATTCAAACAGGTTTTACATACAAACCAAGAGTAGTAATCTCACCTTTGGTAAAGGCAGATTTAAGAATTAAATGAGGCAATGTAGAGAAACATAACAAAAGTCTTGCAAATGTAATATAAAATTAATATTATTTCTGTTGATTTCATTGCAAACACTTAGGGAAGATTTTAAATGTAGATTTAATTCAGTTGCCTCAAGATAATGAAAGAAGAAATAATACCTCAAACTCTGAAAATTTCAGTGAAACACTAAGTTTTAAGTTGGCGCAACATTTTTTTTGATTTGTTTGTTTGTTTGTTTGTTTTTTGTTTTTTGTTTGAGACAGGGTCTCGCTTTGTGGTTCAGGCTGGCCCTGGGCTCAGCCTCAAACTCACATCACAGCAATCCTCCTGCCTCTGCCTCCCTAGTTCTGGGATCACAGGTGTGAGCCACCATGCCCGGCACTGTAGTAAGTGGTACTGGTTGCTGCTGGGCGTGAGTCTCCACACCCAGTATGGTATGTGACTACTGAGGAATGGAACCCGGGTTCTTGTGCTTGCAAGACATGTGCCAGAATCACTGAGCCAAATCCCCAGCCCCGGTACAACATTTTTAATACTGTTTAACTCAGGATCTCCTTTCAAACTTGTTACACTTCAAAGTATTCTAAAAAAAATTAATCACATTAGCCAAGTGCAAAGTTCTAGATATAAGAAAACTATTTATCAAAGGGCACTTTGACTAATATAAAAGAAACCGTTCATTTATTTCTGCTTAAAATCATGAAACTTCAGATGGAAATATGTGAAGAAAAAGATCCACTGCCATGCAAAGTGACATAAAATTGAATTACAAATCAGAAAGATGAATTTGGACAATGAGAATGTCAACAGCATTTCTGATAGACAAATGATAAGGTGAAAATATTATAATTACTAAGAGCATCTGGAATGAAGAAAATAATTCATAAAATAAAATGTGTTCCTCTATTTCATACTTTATATAAAAATTTAATGTTATAAATGTTTAATACCAGAAATAGATAACCAACGAAATCATATTATAGCCTGTTGAGTACAGATAAAATGCTGATTCATGTGCAATTCAGTCAATTTTTGAGATAAATGTATATTCTGGTGATTTTAATGCACAAATGACAATCTTTCTTATTTTTCTTTGCATTTATTTGATTGCTACACTGTTATATTCACCAGGCTTAGAAGGTAAGGCACTGAGAGATTAGAAAATACACTGCTGAGGGTGGGGAGAAAAGGGAAAAAAATGAGAATCAAGTCATGTCCTATTCTGGTACAAACTCTCAATGTTGAATGTGATTATGATGTGTATTCATAATGTACCAATAAAGATTAAAAAAAAAAAAAAAAGAAAATACACTGCTAGTACTCTACAGGGGTTGTGAATTAACTTCCCAGATCACACACAAAAATAATAGAGGGGTAATTATCTTACCATAGGGTCCTGGTTTATGTGATTAGAATAGATGAATGAGATGTACAAGAGTACAGATATTAGTGTTTAAATGTACAAACTGAAAGTACTAATCAATAAACCAGAAAATATTTAAGACTCCATTTATTAAATTTGAAAATAATACCATTCAAAATTTGAATTGCAAAATACTAAAGTTATTGGAACATATTTTAATTCATATTTCATATTTCATATTTTCATTCATATTTTAATATGAATGATTGAGGAAGAAGGAAAATGCACTAAAAATATTCCATACCAACGCTAGCATAACTCTATAGCAAGGAAGGAGTTTTGCTCACTAACAACTCATCATAATTTATTGGGTCAGTTTATAATTTAGCTTTAATTTCTTATGTTTAGGGTTTGATAATCACATGTATAAACATGTTTAATTTTATATAAATATAATGTATACATGTATAGTTCTATATAATTTTATTTATATACTCAGGGAAGTTTGGGATATATATAAGGTAAAATAGATAGTATATAAAAGCCATGAATTAGGGTAATATTTTATACATAAGGACCAAACATATTTTGTGATAGATGATGATCATGAGAAATGAATGATGAGTGGAAGTTACTAAAGTTTAGTGATTCTTTTGTAATATTTCTTTTGGAAGATCAGAGACACTAAAGGTCCATGCTTTTCAGTAATCTATTTGCAGAATATACTTTTAAAAACTTCTAATGAGGGTGGGGGATTTAGCTCCGTGGTTCTGGCACCTGCCCTGCAAGTGCAAGGACCCAGGTTTGATCCCTGGTAACTGCATACAACAATGTTGTGTGTGGAGACTCATGCCCACCAGCAATCAGTACCACATATCATAGTGGTACTCATGGCTCATGCCAGCACTCGGGAGACAGAGGCAGGAGGATCCCTGTGAGTTCAAGGCTGAGCTCAGGGCCAGCCTGAACTACAAAGCAAGACTCTGTCTCAAAAATGGAGTGCAATCATGATGTGTATATTTAATGTACCAATAAAGATAAAAAATGGAAATAAAAAATTCTAATGAAACTTGAACACCAGTTTGTATCTACCTGGGTTAAAGCCAGTATTAATATGGAGAGTATTTTATGAGAAAATTGATAAGGCAGAAAAGTGTTTACTATTATTACAAAGTAATATTAACAAAGCTGACATGATTAAATATATAGAAATAAAATACAAAAAGTAATGACTCAAACACAATATAAGAATGTCATTTCTTGGGCCAAGGATTTAACTCAGTGGTTCTAGTGCTTGCCTTGCCAAGTGCAAGGGCCTGGGTTCATCCGTGCTAACCACATACAACAGTGCTGGGAGTGATGGTGCACACCTATAATCCCAGCGCTCTAGAAGCAGAGGCAGGATTACTGAGTTCAAGGCTGAGTTCAGGACCAGCCTGAATTACAAAGCAAGACCCTCTCTCAAAAAAAACAAAAACAAAAACAAACAAAAAGAATGTAATTTCTCAAACAGTCTCTCTAATATACATGTAATATTTAATACATAATTCTTCAAGATTTCCAAAAAATAAAATTCTATTAAAGGAAAATAAACATTTTTAGAACATATTTACTCATATTATCTGAGTAGGCATTACATACCTCCAACTGAAGTGGCCAGTTAACATTTGTGAGTTCCAAAGATTATAAAATAGTTTAACTATAAAAGCACCTACAGGCTTAAAATAAGGGAAAAACCTTTAAAGGAATGGCTCTTAGGTATTTTAAACACACGGATGTTTTCAGGTATAAAGAGCATAGAATCTCTAAACATATTTTTAACCAATCAAGTAGAAAATGTTTTGTCATTCACATCAAGTACATCTCAATTTTGTTACCATACTTACATACTATATATTTCCCAGGAGCTGAAATCATTGCAGAATTTAATTGTCTGACAATTATTTCTGTTACACCAATTTTGTGGTTTAACTAATTATTTATATTATCACAACAAATTAACACTAGAGGCTAATTAAAGTGGAGAAACCATTTTCCAATCTTTCCTAACCTACATATTAATGTTTAAGTTAATATTAACTTCAAAAGAAATGAACGTGTCCTGTAGGTGATAATTATATAGGCAGAATTTTGAAATCTAAAGGAGTTTTAGAATGTTGTGAACATTAGTACCTCCTCTGAGCCATTGGAAATCCTAGCAGGTGGCTTTTACTTTGTTTCCTAGCATTAACTGGTCCATTACCTAGTTATCCACAAGAGGGCAGCTCTGGTTACTCGGCCACTAGCACTCTACACAACCAGGATAGCCTTTTAAAAAACTTAATATAAAGTATAAACATTCCTTAGGTTCATGAATATTCATGAGGAAATTTTACAGTGTAAGCAGTGCAAGTGGTGAAGAGCAGGTAAGAGCTACTAATAAATACCAATTCCTGAGATTATTTGAGAATTTATTGTTACAAAGCATTGGGCTTTTGCTCAATATGTCTGATATGCTTCATTCAATTTTTTTCCAGAGGCTAGTCTATTTATAAGAAACAGTTTTAATTTTGTTGCCAAAAAAAAAAAAAATCACATTGTTTTTAAACAACAAAAGTAGTGTTTAGGATATCAGCAACTGAGTGTCAGTGGAGAATCCAAGGACAGAAAGATCTACAGGACTTGTATTGTCTTCATACTCAGTTCTTGGTAGGAATAAGAACTCTGTTGACTTTACCAGAATTCCTTTTCTATACATCATCTTCACTAACATTTTTTTCTTTATGGGTCTACCCTAAAGCTATCACATGATAGCTTAATGTGCTATGTTTATTTTTGTTTGTATGTTTGCTAATTCAAATCTCAACTGGAAGAACCACAACCACACTAACTAAATAAGTGCCTGAGAATGGGTAATTGGCTGAAACTATTTTATTGCTGCTCCATCTTTATGAGTCAAAGGTTATTATGTGAAATATCAGATTTCAATTAGTATATAATAAAAATATTCAAAATCTTAAAATGAGAGGAAGGCAGAACAAAGTTGCTATGTTCATAATTTGGAGAAAGAATATAGAAAATACTGATTATCTCACCAAGTCTCAAGTTCTCACCAAACTAGAATATTAGAGGAAGAAAATGAGGTAGATCCTTATTTGGAGGAAGTTATAGGAGCCGAGAGGAGACAAAAGGACTAGAGGGGGGAAACAGAGTGGCAAAGGACTCACTTAAGATTACCCATCAATACCAGGTGCTAGTGCTTGGGAGTAGCTCAGGGCCCAGGACATATTTGCAGTTCATCTTTTCCCAGGGACCACAGGTTTCTACTCCAAAATAAATTTTGTTCATTTGTGCCACAACAAATTTAGTATGTGTTGCCCTCAGTGCCCTAGGTGGATCCTCTCCTTTACCTTGATACAAATAATACACAGAAGTTACAGGATGTATCTAAATGAAACAGATGAAAAGAAACCAGCACATGTATCTGAGTATGAGTGGACCCTGTGAGCATTAATTCTAAGATAAAAATAATAAATTATTTTTCTAGGAAAATCTATAATTCCATATAGTTTATCCATAAGCCACATTTGATGCCTGAGGTCTGCACTAGCTTTGCATTAAGTGTACTTGCCAGCACCCATAGTTTTGGAATTAGTCATTAAGCAAAATTTGTAGTAAGCACATTATAATATATTTCTAAAGACACAAATGAAACTATTGCTCTTTTTCATCCTTAAAATGACTTTTATCTATTTTTCTATAATTATGTGAGTGCACAAAGTTTTAAAATTCCTGATCATCACTATCAAGCTATTTGGTGGCATTCTAAGTATCTTTAGAGTCATTTCAAACACTTAATTAGATTCTATGTAACATAACCCTATTTCTCCCTGTTCTTAAAATTATGTATGTGCATATAATATGTTCTTTCTTTCTGATTCTTTATTAGTGCAGGTTTACAGCCCGTAGTCATTACATTCATTGTGGGGAGTTAGTACATGCCCATAATACATCTTCATTCCCTGCATGCCCTTCTTCTGCCTTACTCCCCATCTCCCTCTACCTCTTGGTCTCTTTACCCTTTGCACAAGATCCAACTTCCTTATTTACACTATTTATCTTTTATTTTCCTTTAATTTATTCATATTTCATGTCTTTCGGGTAAGAGTAACTATATGATATTTAAGCTTTTTGTCTAGTTTATTTCATTGGATGCTACAGTATCAATGTCTACCCACTTTGCTACAAAGTGATTCAAATCCACCCTTCTTTGGAGCAGAGAAGTACTTCACTGTGTATAAAGACATCAATGATTCTTGGAGTCAACTGTAGGCACTATACTTTATGTCTTCACAAAAAAGAAGTTATTGACTTTAGAAAAAAAAAGTATCACCTTTCTCTAAAATGAAATCACAATTGTAATCTGTCTCAGTGGCTTCTTTGGCAAATTATTAAATCATTTTTAGCACTAGCTAATTGCTAATTGCTTAAGGAAGGGGTGGATTATTTCCTCCCACATCACACACTATTTTTATATAATAAATTATCGTGAGATAGATGAAAAACTGTAAATCACATACATCCTTTTCACTAAAGTGGGAACCTTGCTCCTTAAACAGCATGTATAGCTACTCTAAAGTGTTCAACAGAACCAGAAGACAGAGGAACATATGGCAAAACAGAGCTGTCTCAAAGAAGTAGCACCAACATACACTTGTGGCCAGTTATACATAATTGTCTAGCACTTTCTCGTGCAGAGTACTAGCTCATTAAATACATGCTGCTTTGACTTGAAATTTCAAGAATTGATGAAAACCTGTAGCACAGCACAGAGAAATGATATTGATTTTATATCCATTCATTTGATAAGGGAATTCTAATGTACTTAAATAATCTATGCTATACATTAATCATTGTGATGCAAACATGCATATGACTCATACTCTCCTTTCAAGGAACACTCAGTCAAAGGAAAATTTGAAACATTAATTAAAGCACGGCAAACTCATCTTCTTATTTTTTCAGTGAGATCAACCTAAGTTTACTTCCAAAGTGCAAATGTCAAATATTTGTTTGCTACCTGAATTAATAATTTAAAAAATCAGCAAGCTATCAGAAGCAATTTCCTGAGAAAAGCAACTTTTAAGATGTATGATAATGTCATGACTGCTTCTGGCCAATATTTTGCAACCCATGTACCAATGCTGCTCTATTGATTTGCAGTGTGCACAACCAGGACTGAGAGGCATATCAAAACGCTCAAGTGCCTTTTGAATCATCTTGGATTGATTAGATGTAATAGAGTTCATGATTAATTGAGTGCATAAGAGAAGTATGCTGCACCGTAGGGTTTCTCTTTGTACAGCAAGGGCGGAAGAAACACAGAGAATGGAAACTGGGAGATACACAAAGGAAAACATTAGCATACCATCCCCACAGCCTCCTTGCCTTATTTTAAATTCTTCGGGGATTCTTTCAATGAGCCAAGGGACTACTCCTACTCTGTTCTACAACGTCCTGTTTGTTCGGATCCTCGATTTCTCCAGTCCTGACCATGATGTGCTTTCTATCTCACTCTTATTTTGTCTCTTTTTCTCCAACAAAAATAAGGTTTTCCTGAGTGTTTCTGCTATCATTTCTTTTGTGATAGGTTCCAGTAATGTATCCCGACAGGTCTTTCTACATGCAATGCACTTAATTCAGTCTTCTTTTAATAGTTTTCCGTTCCTTCTCATACTTCAAGTAATTTAAACCTCCTATCATTCACTCAGAATGATGAGACTTCTTTAATCCATGGCTTTCTGAATATGGTTTTTAGTCTAACTACTCTTTTACTCATTAAAATTCCAGATGAATCATTCCTTCATCAAGGAAGTCCTTCTGCTGTTGTTAATTAGATTAAGTAGCTTCATGTGTTCTTACAGCCCAATAACTTTTTGTTGTATGCATTATTATCATAGATTTACTACTGTGGCATTTAAAATACTCTCCTATAGAATATAAAGTCTAAGAAAGGAACATTCTGTCTGTAGTTGCTTATTCAGTTGGGCATTTATTATAGTTCTTGACTAAATTAATGTCAAGTACTTCAGGACTCTATACAATATATGCTTATAAATGTAAATTCATGGCACAACATGACTATTTGTTTTTAATTTTCTAATTTTCTTATTATTTGTGTTTAATAAAAGTTTCAAACAATTTCTAAATGAGGTCAGAAATACAGAAAAGTAAGCCATCTTAATGTATTTTAGAGTACACAGAAAATGTTCTGCTTAATTAAACTTTCAAAATTTTGACCATGGATTTCCAAGTGAGATATTTTCAACTTTATTCTCGTATATATCTATGTTGCCTGTGAAATGTGTTATTTGATTTAAAACTTTGTTTTATATGTTTTCAATAAAATACTAGAGTTTTTTTTTCTTTCTATATATAGGTAAAAATGACTTGAGACTCATTAAGCAACTTCATAACTTGGCAAATATTAAAATCAAACATCAATGATACAGGTGATGTTTAACTCTATGTTTTTATTTTTTTAATTTTATTTATTTATTTATTTATTTATTTATTTATTTATTTATTTATTTATTGAGACAGGGTCTCGCTTTTGTGGTTCAAGCTGGCCTTGAGCTCAGCCTCAAGCTTACATCACAGCAATCCTCCTGCCTCTGCCTCCCGAGTGCTGGGATTACAGGCGTGAGCCACCACGCCTGGCACTATGGTGTGTGGTACTGATTGCTGCTGGGCATGAGTCTCCTTGCCCAGTATTGTACATGGTTACTGGGGAATCGAACCCGGGTCCCTGAGCCTGGAAGGCAGGCGCCGGAACCACTGAGCTAACTCCCCAGCCCTATGTTTTTAACCAACCAAATAAATACTATTCAAATTTTAAATAGATTTTTACATTAAATAAATCAACAATTAAATGTCACTTTGCTCCTTTAAGTTGTCTTCTTACAACACTTGGAACACAGAGTCAATACTGTTAATTCAATAAAGAAGGTTGTGAATTAAATGATAAAATCAAAAGCTATCAAGGCATATAAAGAACCCATGACAGCACGGTTGATATAAACTGGTAAACTGTTACACAAAGCTAGGATGGGCTCATATTTTTTTCATTTTTATTTTTATCAGCACATATTTGAAGCTGAGCGCTTGGTCTACATCCTGACACATCTTAATTTATTTCCCTTCCCCCTCTATACCCATGATCCCTTTCTCTTTGCCAACAAATTTATTCACTTGTTTCCTCCTATTTTGAATTTTGCTCTTGAATTTATTTATATGTTATATTACTTATGTGATTGAAATCAAGTGCTTTTTTTAATTGAAATATTTATTGGGACATTACATACACACATCATAATTGCACTCCACAGTGGGAATTTGTACCAGTATAAGACACAGCTTAATTCTCATTTTTCCCATAGCCCTACCCACCCTACCACCCCCCCATATGCATAAAATTTGTTTCCTTACTTTTTTGTTACAATCTCAACATTTTCCCCCTTCACCCTATTTTACATTGAGCATTTTCTATCTCACAATATATAACATACAATGCTAGGACTCATTTACATCTTTATTTTCTCATACCAGAGAAAAGATGTGATATGTACCTATCTGTGCCCTATTTATTTCACTTAGGAGGATATCCTCAAGGTATGTCCATTTAAGTAGAAATGATTCAAAGTTATCATTTTTTATGGCAGAGTAATACTCCATTCTGTAGAACAACCACAGCTTTATTATCCAGTTTCCAGATGATGGACATTTGGGTTGTTTCCAAGATTTAGCAATCACAAATCGGGCTGCTATAAACATGAGTGCACATATGTCACTGTGATATGAGTCTTTTAATTCTTCTGTATATATACATAGCAAAGCGATGGCTGGGTCAAATGGGACCTCCAATCCTAGCTTTTTGAGTGAAACCAAGTGCTTTTTAAGTTTATGTGTCTGACTTATTATACTTAACATTAAGGTCTGAAGGTGCATTCCTTTTTTCTACAGATAAGTTCATTCTTTATAGCAGAGTAGTACTTTATTGCACACAAATACAACACTTTCTTTATCCATTCATCTGCTGATCAACATTCAGACTACTTCCAAAGAGTTACTTTAAGGATTTGTGCCACTGTAAACCTGAGCATGCATGTATTGTTGTAACAGGTTACATTGTATGGTTCAAAAAAATGCTTAGAAGAGTAAGAGCTGGGCCAGATTTGAATGTTCTTGGTTGTAGAAGAAAGATGCTAAGTCCTTACAAGTCCTGAGATTCCAGGATGAAATCTTTTGATTGTACATATGTATCCTTTGTGGCAGGCAATGCAATCCTTTGATTTTTTACTAATATATAGGCAACACAGTTAGAGTGAAATGTGGTGGTTTTAGAATAGGTTGTAACCCATAGAGCCATCCCCAGAGAGTCACTTTGCTGAGGTGGAGGCTGGCTTTGAATTATCAAGTGATCCCCTTAGAGAAAAGGCTTAGAAAGATGGCTACATTGGCCAGTCTTGTCTTACAGCCTTATAAAACAGTGTCCTTGCTGGTGGCCTCTCAAATCACTGATTCCATCTTCTCTCTCACACCATCTAGTTTGCATATATACAAAATAAAATTCAAGATTTTTGGTGAACTATCTCACATGCTTACGTTTGAGTACATCTTTCTTCAGGTGTTAGACTTCCCAGATATGGATCTCATAGCTCTGTTTCTTGGTTATGTATTTTTAACTTAGATTCAAAAGACTCTAAAGATTTGATTATTTCAAAAAAATGATTCAAAAGAACTATTATTCAGTCAATATATGGAGAGCTAAAAATATGTTTTAAAATGCTGGATAAAGCCAAGGGTTTTTCCCTTTTCTCCATTTCCTCTTCTTCTCTAGCCCTTGGAATCTCCCACCGTCCTCCTTTTCAGTCCTCCGCTCCTCCGTCTTCCCTTCAGGGAGTGTGTACTAACCCTCTTTAAGTTTTGTCTATCTTAGTTTTAGTTAAGAACACACAAAACGTGATGTATTCTTAAAATTATTAGCACAGACAAGACAAAAATCTCATTGAAATGCTATATTTCATTTACTTAGTTGTTATTTTCCATAGAAATAAAAAGATATTAACTGCCCATATTTCTGGTGTTCTATTATCAGAAAATTCATTTTATTGATTACATTTTATCTCATCAAAACACTTTATTAGAAACTGATACATGAAGAAATAAGAGTACCAAAATATTAGTTCTTAAAAATTATACATTTACTTTAAGGATTGAAAGCAAGGTTACTTTGATCTGAGAAAAAGTATAAAGGCATTACAAATACTTCCAAGGACCACCACTCACTTCTGCACACATACAAGATACACTTACTTTTTAAAATCATTCCTTCATATTTAAGATATGCATTGGGATATCATCCACCACTACCCCTCTAAAACTTCTGTATCTTCCCTAATATATAATATATAATATTAATAATAGATAATATATAATATATTCATATTATATTAATATGCATATTATATACACATAATATATTAATATATGTATATATGTAGAGAATAGATGATAGATGGATGGATAGATAGATAGATAGATAGATAGACATTCATTTATTGATCCTCATAGTGTCTGTTATGTTGATCTTTAGAATCCAAGAGTGCAGCCAGGGCTCTCTCACTTGTTAGGCCAGTGCTTTATCACTCAGTTATTTCCCCAAGACCTATCTATCATTTTATTTTCAGGTGAATTCACACTAGGGTGTCCAGACTAGCCTGGAAATTGAGATCAACTTGCCTCATCCTCCCAGAGTTGTTGAATTACAGATGTGCACATTGTTAAATTCTTAATTAAATCATGTTATTTATTATAATGATGTAGCCTTCTTCTTGGTTATTAACTGGTAATCATGAACTTTTAAAAAGAAAAACACAAAATTTGACAGCAAAAAGTTCGTATAGTGTGTCTATTTAGAAAGCAATTGGTCAAGATTTTATGTTATCAAGTGACTCATAAGAGCTTTGAATACATTTAACCTGAATGGCATATTTGTCTTCCTTTTAATATCAGACTTTATTTTAATGTATAACTTATTTCTATTTATCACTAATAAATATTTAAGTAAGATTTATTTTTCTTTCTGGTCACTTAGGGTAAATTTAGCTCTGCTCCTAAGCTCTTTTAACATTTCTTGACATGAGTCAAGAAACTCTAAATTTAACTACAACGGTACAGTGTGATGGTTAGTATATTCGAGACCCACGCTGCTTCGGAAAAGACAGTTTGACAGTGTTACCACAATTATACTCATGAACTCCTGCTCAAGGCTTTGCCTGGCTTCCAAATGGATTAATGATCCCTGTCTTTTCTTCTTCTCGCCCACCTAATTTCTTCTTCGAGGTACTGCCTTGCAAAAGGCAACACCTCTTCACACTTCGTGGTCACTTCGTCAGGGTTCACTGACTGTGAAGTTGAAATCTGAATATCTAAAGTATATAATAGTAAAATTATGCTAATAACAGTGACGTAAGGCTGTTTTCATTTTATGTGGTGCCCTAGCTGCTAATCTTTCCGAATATTAACTGACTTTTGTACTTCCACATGAGTATGATCTTTATAAAACTGTGGTAACATCTACATAACTTAATGTTTTCTTTTTAAAACCATTTTAGCAGTGCAGTTGAATGACATCAAGGACACTGATATTAGAACACTTTCAACACTATTCCACACTGAAACTTTTCTGTGTTCTCTAATTGACATTCTGCATCCTTAAATATAACTCTCTAGTACTTTTCTACCTGCAGTCCCCCAAAACTTTTATTATTTTATCTTTACAAATTTTCATTCTAAATATGTCTTATAAGTGGAATCACAATATTTGTCCTCTTGGGCATAGCTTATTTAATTTTGAATAAATTCTTCAAATTCCATTTGTGTTACAGAATATGTCAGAATTTCATTCCTTTTAAAACTTGTTAATATTCTTCCTTCTTAGATCAGGAATGTTCAGGGGTGGTATGAGCATAGACAAAACTGCTAATATTCTATTTCTGTCACCATAGGCCATATTTTGCCTATCAATCCTAATTACCTTTACATGCACATTTTAGTTGTTTATATCTTTTTGTTATTATGAACGATGTTGCTATGAATGTTAATATAATGTTATCTGTCTACATCTGTGCTTTCAATGCCTTGGATACATAGCCAGAAGTCGAATTTCTAGATCAAATGACAATTCTAAATTTAATATTTTTGAAGAGCTTTCATGCTATGTAGTTGTCTAATTATTAACAAATTATCCTCCATCTACGAGAATTGAAAGTTTATCTTTAAAACTAAGCAACCTTCAACTAAGGAATAATTGCAGTGATGATGCTTAAAATAAATCTTTGCATTCATGACTCATGTAGAAGACAAAGGATCTGATGTCAAGTTAGCCTGATAATAACTGTCAGCTGCATAAACAGCAGCAATGTTCTACTTAAATACTAACTGAATGTCAATTAATCATTTCCCTCGCCCTGCCACGGAAAGAAACGGTGAGTTAGGAGGCTCTTGTAGACATCCACACGGAAGAGGGTGGTAGAGAAAGCATGGCAGCAATTAGGGTAAATGTATATTTTGTGATATAGTATTGGTGGCTTAAAGGAATTGAATTTTGTGGATGATTTTTTGGATTCAAATCCTGGCTTCATTATTCACCAACTCTATGACTTTGGCTAAGTTATCTACATTTCCTGTCTCAATCTTCTCATTCATCTAATGAGAATAATGACAGACTATCCCTCATTAATATAAAAACTAATGTAAAAAGTAATGACATGAGAGCAGCACAACTTAAAGGGAATTACACAAATATTTGTTAATTAAATATATCTAAAGCTTATGTATATAGTGGTGGGGGATTGCAGGGATGGCAGGGGACTGGGAAAAGGAGAATTAGCATGAGTCATGTATAGGTCAAAACTCTCATTATGTACATATAAAATGTACCAATAAAATAAATTAAAAAGAGAATGTAATGACATATGAGTACATATGGAGCATATTGAATTTGAGACTATACATGAGATACACAAGATGAAATTTAAAAAACACAATTGCTATTGAAAATTGAATATACAAAAATGAAACTCAGAGACAGGACATAAGACCTTGAGTCAGAAGTGGAGATTTTCCAGAACATGGACTGCATATGATAACCTACAGATCAGTAGAGATGTTTTACCAATAATAATGTTTGTACCATCATCATCATCATCATCATCATCATCATCATCATCATCATCATCATCATCATAAAGACTGGTAGACCATAAGCAAGAAGCATATGGCTGACGTATAGATGGAATATTCAGAAAACAGTTTTTCATGGACTGATTGAGAGTACAGTACATTTACAGAAGAAAACTCGGTATCCTTTGTCCACGTTATATTCTCAGGCTCACTGAATCATCTTATTCTAGAAAGGAGGAAAACAACACTGAGGTCAGTTGTCTGCCTCCAAACTTGCCACGGCAGAATCCACAAGGTGACTTGAAAATCAATTTCTGCCTAAGAGTTTACACCATTTTGTGAAAAGAGGAATGTGAGAAAAGCAAATATTTATAGAATAACAAAAGCTCCCCTTGCAGAAAAGTTCCATATCATCACACAGCGAAGCCTGGCTGCGGTGTTGGCTGACATACAGTCAGAGACCCACGGACACTCTGCTGGGACCGAAGGATGGAACCTCAGGAGACTGAAACTGTCTCCAATTTGACAAGACTGTCCCAGGGAACCACAGTTAACCCGGAGTCCATAACCATCTATTCCAATCTAACTTACAGTGACAGAATGTATAACACTCATCCCAAATACTAAAGATCACTTACAAATTCAAATGTCTAGGTGTACTTTTACAAATTTTAATGACTAGTCAGTCTGATATATTAGTGAGAATAAATATAAAATTGTTAAAATAAGGATTCTGATGTTAGATAAAGATTGGAATTTCCAGTTTCTCCCCATCCCAGAATAACCCTCTCTCAATGCTAAGTCCTTTGTCCCCCTGAATTATTTCCCCCAAAGAGAGCAGAACACCTCTGAAGGAATATTCAAGAATAACTCAAAGAGTGAACATAAAACAAATAGCACAGTGCCTAGCTGCGAAGCCACATAAAGGTCTATGAAGATGTCTGTACCCCATCCCTGAACCTCGTGATTAAAATATATTATTTGATAAAAGAAATTCGTCACTGTGATGAAGGAAAGGCTTTTTAGTCTAAAATATAACTGATTATCGAGTTCAATACGATGTGATGATAAAGAATAGAGATAAAAATGTGAAGGAACTTAGTGAGGGAAGAAGATATGCAGAGGAAAGTGGAAGTTGGAGCGATTCATAGATGGTGTTGGGTTTGTTTCCTCTTGAGCCTCCAGTGGCATGGGGACATTCTTGTTATTGCATTTTACCTTATCTATTTGATTTTTTTCTACTTTGATTTTTGCTCTTTTTTAGAAGTTGCAAAATGAATGGTATACCTTGATATAAATTTAATACATACATTAAATAATATAATTGATGTATTTCCAGTTTTTCCTCGTTTCCTGTGCAAATATCATCATACTTTCATTATGTCTCTTACTTTCACTCTTTATATTTCAATAATTATTTTTTGTTTAGTTTTTTGAAAATGTTATTTCATTTTAATGAATTATATATGGCAAAATAATCATATTTCCTTATGTAATGTGTTCTTTCTTTTGATTTATTTTAAAAGTGTTTTCAATACTTGGCTTTCAGAATTTGGCATGTATGGTTATTTTAATATTATCTTTTTTTTCTTCTTTCTTTCTTTTTTTATACCTGGGATCAAACTCAAGACTGTCTGCTTGTTAGGCGCCAGAACCACAGAGCTAATCCTTGGCTCAGTTTTAGCACTGTCTTAGTGGGATTTGTTGGGGTTGTTCACGCTGTCTGTAGATACCCTTTCCTCAAATTGAAAAGATGAGTGTCCATTATATATGGCTCTTACATGACCTGTGTTCACTGCTCTTTTTTTTTTCCATTTTATGATGGTATAAACATGATGATACAAAAACTATATATGATCAGCCTTCAATTTTTAAATTTTGACCTTCTGTCAGGTTAGTGCTGTGCAATATAATGTGGGAACGGTTAATATTGATTGGATTGAAAGAACTGGTAAAGTGTATTGAGTGGGGGGCAGGTGGAACATAAAAGCTCAAAAATCAGGAAACCTGTGATATAGACTACAATCTTAAGTGTGTGTTTTTCTTGTTTCTGAACAACCCATGATGTTCAGTCTCCAGCTTTTTCTTCTTCTTCAGCTTTGAATGTAGCTACTAGACATTGGCCTCTGACTTGGTTGCTCCAAAGAACCCTCATAGGCACCAGAACTCCCTCCCTGTCCTGGAACGTCACCAACACTAGTCAGCTGCTCCATCCCCTGCAGCTCTGTGGCCCACTGGGTTGCTAAGCAGTGATGTTAAATATGTTATATGGGCTAAATGTACTTTCAATTTTGATGCTTTCACTTTGTAATAGGTTCATCATATGGAACATCACTGTAAGTCAGATAAGATCTATATGCCCTTATTTTTCTCATCTACTTACTCTTTTTATTTTTGGATCCCAACAAATCATACTTCAGACTGCTTTTCATGAGGGTCTCTGAGGTATATTCATCTCATTTTAAAATGCTTTCCTTTGTTCATGTGTTTCAATTATTTGTAAAATCTCAGGTTAGGTAAACCAAACTAAATGATTTGAAAAGACATGAAAGCAACCACATATACAGTCTTCTTTTTTTTTTTTTTTCTAACACCCTGTACCACCAATTCTAATGCTTCACCATTGTGAACACTTATCTCTGTCTCCTCAGCACAATGAGGTCGCGGTCACCACGCAGAATTTTGATACAGTGATGAGTTTCATTTCCTTTATTTTGTCATCATCCTTTGCTGTCTGCTATATAAATTCTG
>PVIR01023616.1:0-26943 GCA_004026965.1 Petromus typicus | reverse complement strand
TTTTCGCCAGTCATGAGGTTCTTGGCTTGAACCAATCTGTTTAGGATTCACTGTCCAGACCCTGCCCCAAAGGGTTATCCTGTCATCTTACCCCACCTCCATCACTGCTTCTGGGAAGTTGGGGACAATGGAGTGGCTGCCTGACATGATCCTCAACTCCCCACTCGTGGAGAAATTTAGAATAAAGTACATCTGGAATCATACCTCTTTACTTTTGTATTTATCTTTAAAAAATGGCAGCATTTGGCCTTTTTCAAAGTAGGGAACACAATCATGGGTAAAACAAAAAAGAAAATAATCTAAATTGTCCAACTTCAGAATGCATTTATGATATACATATATAGGTTTTTCTCTTTCTAAATCAGTCTTGTGCTAACCTGAGCTTATTTTCAGCATAATTTCTCTAGCTGCCAATTGAAGAAAAATAATGCAAAGTCTCGTAGGGAACTGAAGCTTGAATGAGCCCAGAACATTTATCACAAAAAAATCCAGGCACTATGCCTGTAAGCTTAACCGGGAAGCCCACGTTAGGTCCTTCAGGAACAGTGGGCTGAAGGGAGTAACTCATGCATGCTTATCGGTTATTGTCTTTTTTTTTTAGGCAGACAAATTTCAAATGTATGTCACCTACTGTAAAAACAAGCCTGATTCCAACCAGCTGATCCTGGAGCATGCAGGCACCTTCTTTGATGTAAGCTCTGGTTTCCATTCTTGAGCAACTGATGAGCACGGAGAAATGCTTCTCTGCTTTGGGACAATGGGTGTTTAGCTAGTCTCTGTTTCTCATTTTTGTTTACTGGCCCCACCAAACCTTTATCCCATGGATAAAATGGGGAGGAAAAACTGATAGTGTCTGTCTTTTGTTTGACTCCTTCCCACCCCCATGGCTCTGGCTTTAGACAAAGCAAATCTGTCTCTATGCTTCAACATCAAAGGTAGCTGGATTTTGTGATCACAGGACTAACTATCAGGATGCAGTTGTTGATCAAAATGTTTTGCTTCTACTTTATGCGCAGCTTTCTCAAATATGGTGGCTCTCAAAGTGTGGCCCTTTGGCAAGTCACATCAGTAACACCAAGATTAGTAGATACACAAATTCTTGAACCCCAGCCCAGATCTGTTGCCTCAGAATCTCTGACTGGGGCCTCACAGTCTGAGCTCGAAGGAGCCCCCCAGGGGTCTCTTATGCCAACTCAGGTCTTGGAATCATGGCTCTAATGCAGTCATTCTAATGTTGGTCACCCACTGGGATTGCCTGGGGAGTTTTGAAAAAGTACTGCTTCGTGTGTCCCTCACTTGAGATTCTGATGTGATTGGCCCACATGAGATAAGACATTGGGATTTTTAAGTTTCTTTTGAAAGAACTGTGCAGTCCCATTGTGCACTTGCTATTATGGAAGCTAGAGAAGAAAGAAAGCTGGCAACCCCTGTCAGATCCTCTGATTTTGAATAAACACGCAATTATCTTGATGGATGATGGGATAAATCCATTTAGTGGTAGTCCCCAAAGGGAATGACCACTTAGATATAAAGGGAATACAATCAGATTGAAGTCTGCAGGATTCAGAAGATGGATGAGAGAGGGGAATGAAATTAGGAAAAAAGGAAAATTCAGTAAGAGACAAATTATAGCAGTGATGGCTATTCTGATTGGCAGAAGTGACAGAAACTTGAAATTCAGAAAAATGAAAAAGCCATCTGTCTATATTCCTGCCGACCTGCTTTCTTTCTCCTGTAAGTATTTGAGTATCTCATGTATGCAAGATAGTGGATTAGGCTCCATGAAAAATATAAAGCCACTGAAACTTGGTTCTCACACCCAAGTTTACAAAATCAACCTTCTCTGAGCATCTTTCCAGGCTGATACAGCCTAATGTAATTGATTCCATAAGTATCTTATTGCTCAGCAAAGGAATCACTCGTGAATGGGAGAAAGTAGGTGAAGAACAAATGTGATTTTTAAAATTGAGAATTAATATTTAAATGGTCCTGGGTGCCTGAAATTGGAATTCCTGGAAGAACCCAAGAAAAGTGTTCTAAACCAGTATCAGAATTTATTGGGTGTCATCTGCATTCTCTGTACCATTGTTTTCTTTGATAATATATTTCCTTAGATGTTTCTGTTTTCTCATTCATCAAAGGTACCCAGAGAGGTCTTTGAAGTTTTAAATGGAGCGTGCCCTCTTCTCCGTGCCTGTTTGTGATGTGGAGGTCTTGTGCTCAGAGAATGCCTCCCACACTTCCTTGTCCTGGTCTCAGCTGACTGTTTTGTTCTGTCTAGGATGGATTGTGCCCTGTGCTTATGCACAAGTATTCCACACACCCCAGCACATGCACAACTATGCTTCAAAGTTATTCCTATCTTTTAAAGCCTAAATGCTGCTTGGGGCATGGATCCTTCTATGTCTGGATGCATACATTGTGCTTCATATCTCCCCTACAGTATTTATAACAATTTGCGTCTGGCAGGCCAACAGTGCTTGAGCCCCTTGGGCCTGATACTTTGCCTGACTGGTTTTATGTGCGCATCTCAGCGTCTAGTGCCGTACTGCTCCCTTTAGTTTCTCCACCTGTTTCTAGTCCGTTTCCGGCCCCTGCTGAGAGGTAAGACACCGCCTAGCCCTGTTCCAAAGGAGCGCCCAAGGTGCCTCCACTTCAGGAGGGAAGGCTGCGAAGCCAGAGCACCAGCAGTTCCCTTTGGCCCAGCGGGGGGAGGCAAAGCACTTATGCCTCCTGGGTTTTTTCAAACCACTGCAGAAAGCATAATTTTGTGACTTATTTCCATTCTATCAGAAGGGTTTCTCTGAATTGTGCATCGAACAACTAACTTCCATTCCATCAGAGGGCTTTATCTGCTTAAGCCCATGTTTTGTAAGAGAGATCAACCCTTTCAAAAGGCAATCTCTTATAATCCATTATTGTAAAGAGAACTCAGAAAAGCAAAGTCCTAGAAGGACCCACACATTTACCTGACGCAGAATTTCTAGCCGCACTGTGAGAGCAGCTTGGCTGTGGTTGGTGTCTGTTGCTTTTGTGGCTCCTGAGCTTTCTTTGGTTGACTTGGGCTAGGGTAGCCCTTCCTCACTCAGAAAGGGAAGAGTGGCAAAAGAGCTTTATTGCTCCATTCTCCGGTACATAAACCATGCTTAAATGACTTGTATTCTCTATGGGAAGCCCAGACTACCCACACAAACCCAAAAGTTTCATTTGCCCAAAGACAGCCCAGCTACTGGCTGTTTTGCCATCATTTTCAACAAATCCTGCTATAAGCACATACTTTGAGAAGAGGCAAATGAGCAAGAAAATAACTAATTTATGGGTAGTCAGTGGGTAATGGAATAAATTTTAAATTATTTCCTCTCATCCAGCTTCCTCTGTAGCCTCACATAAGTCCTATCTGGTCTAACTTTAAAATGTTTCTTTGTACATCTCCCAGTGGTTGATTCTCACTAATTCTAGCTTAGGGAGAGCCCCACTGGACTTTTTAAAATAGCAGCATTCTTAAGGCATAATTAACACACCATTTAACAAACCTGTACCGCTGGCTACTACCACGAGCCCCAGCCTTATGCTGTCAGTGACCTACTTTCTCCTCTTAGGTTTGTTTGTCTGGACATTTCCTGTGAATGGAGTCATGAAATATGTAGTCTTTGTCACAGACTTCTGTCACTGAGCAAGCTCTCCAGGTCAATCTGTGTTGTTCTGTGCATTCCTATCGCATTCCTTTTTATGGCCAAACAGTTTTCTATTGTATGGATAGACCATGTCTTATTACTTCATCTATTCATAGATATTTGAGTTGTCCAGCAGAAACATATGAATGTATTTTCCTTTCTCTTGAAAATAGAATTGTACTTAGGAGTAGCATTGCTGACTCACATGGGAACTTAACCTATACACCTTGGCTTTTACAGTACCTCTTAGTTTGTCTCTCTGTTTCCCTAATCCATACCTCCTATAACTGCCACTCCTGAAAAATGCTGCCACTATGTTTCTTCTCTTTATGATCAAAAACACCATAAAATTTTATTTTTTTGTAATTCAACCCATCAGTGACCCAACCAGTCTTGCTTATCTGACCATGTGTTGTTTTATTGAACTTAGGTATATATCCTCTGTACCACTTGTTTTCATGGTAATTTTACATAGTGGTCATTTCAGCCTATTTTGTGTTTGATGATCTCTCTTTAGAAACTGTTATTCTTCCAACTTTCTATTCAAACGACCTCACCCTATCTGCTCAACCCAGGTGAGGCATTATCTCTACCCACCTCCCTGCCCACCCCAGCCAGTAATCTCATTTGTCACTGTTGATCTTTGTGGGCTACAGTTTGTATATGCTGAGCAGTCTCAGCTAGACCAAAACCTTTTAAGCAGATGCTAGATTTCCCCCTCTATCCCTCCCCAACCTTGAGACTTTTAGAAGTAGAAACTCATGTGGAAGTGGCATAGAGAGTGAATTAAAAGGCAAAATCAGAGGCACCAACAGCAGCTGGAGGCCATGACCTTGGCCTTGGCATACACGTTGAGGGTGATGTCCATGGAACTGAAGAAGAAAGCTTTATTACCATGGATAATAAAAGGGAAACAACTGAAAACTGCCCTATGGGTTCTAGTTCAGGAGACCAGAGGGATAGAGGGGAGCCATTGATCCCAGTGGAAAATGTGGAAGAATGCTGGTTCTAAGTTGAGGTGAGTTAAATTTAAAGAGGAGGGGAGAAAAAGGTATCTCCTTCTACCATTTTGAGAAGCTTGGAGACACGTGAAATGTCAGGAGTCATCAAAACCAGTCAGAAGCACGTCCCTGACTTTGTCTTCATCGCCCCTTTAGCCCCCTTGCCTCTCCCCCATCTCTGTGTCTTTCCTTCCACTTCTGTTGCTTCATCTCTTCTTTTCCCCTTCCACCTATCGTTGACCTCGTCATTTTTCTTTCACCTCTCTTTCCTTCCTCTTCTGTCCCATCACCCCACTCCTTTCCTGAAAGCCTCTCCCTTTTTGCCATCTCCCCTATTTTCTTTCCTCTATATGTGCCCCTTGTTCTCTTTGGTTTCTTTCTCTGCCCATCTCTCCCCATCCAAGAACATTTTCTCATAATTATATATCTTTTTCTCTTTTCTTCTCACTCCCTCCCCTTGCTTTCCTCCTCCTAGAACAATCCTCCTCCGTGTCTTATTGTACCTTATTCTCGTCCCTGTAGGAGATCCAGCAGCGGCATGGTCTGGCCAACTCCATCTCTTCCTATCTCATTAAGCCTGTGCAGAGGATCACCAAGTACCAACTGCTCCTGAAGGTACCTCCCCTCCCCTCGGGTCCCACCCCCCATCACCGCTGACCAGGGCGTGGACGTCCCAGCTTTGCCCCTCCAGTAGGGAAAGCTCCCACTGAAGACTTCCTGTAGCAAGAACACAGCTTCAGAGGTGGTGAGCCCACACTGGCACTGCTGGCTCCAGACTGCGTTTCTCATCCCATGGAATTCCAGAGAAGGGTTTTGGAGGAGAAAGAGAAGAGAGGAGTGAGAATAAGTCGTGACTACTTTTCTTCCCCACTCACCCTTGCACAGCTTTTAGCTGCTGCCTCCTCAGTCACTGGCTCTGAGCTTGCCCCTCCCTCTTTCCTGTGCTCCCTGATTTTCATGGACTCAAGGGTCAGAGCCTTCAAGACAATGCTAGCGTGCGTGGGTTTAGAGGCCAGGGTGGCACCACCATCACTCCCATCTGTGTTTGTCAAGACCATGGGGTTACTGGGGGAAAATAGTCAAAGAAATACAATGGCATTTTGTATTTGGAGGGTCCCATATGTTAGGGTTTTTCTGGAACCAACCAATAAATTTAGATTTCCTTTTGGAAAAAAAAAATTGAAAGTCAAATAAATGAATTGTGCAAAACACAAAATAATTTGGCTTGAGCTTTCACATATGAGGCACACTGATATTCTGGAAATATGGCATTTCTGCGGAATGCCAGAAAAATTGACATTATAAGCAGTTAGGTATTAACATAACTCTATGCTAATTCCTCAAGTATAAGGATGGAATTTTTCTCCCTTTGGAATATTTTTCTGGTTGTTCCTGTCATGGAGAGAATACAAGGCTAGAAAGGGATGTGTTAAAAAGAAGTGTAACTTCAAAGAAAGTCTGATGAAATTCAGCTCGTGTTTAGAGATGCCTGGAGAATCTTACATATTCTGGCTTCATCTAACGTGGAAACCAGTTTGGTTTTGAATCTGGGGCTCTGATTACACTGGAGAGCACCCACTATTATGCCCTCACTGCTCAGAGCTCGTGAGTTGGAAGGAAAGCAGAAGGTGGAGGTACAGAGAGCCTGTGCCCGGTTCTCCCACCCTTGGCTCGGAGCGGGCCCCGTGCCATCCTGCTCCTTCAGCCTCCTCCCCTGCCAACTTTCTCCCTCCTCCCCTCTTAGCAAGGATGATGAGCTTCTGCTTCCAATCACTGGGGGCCCTGCCCTGCAGACTGCCTCGGAGAGCTACAGCTCGTGTGGCACTGTGCGCTCGCTCAGCCTTTGCTGAGGACCTGGTGTGGCAAGTGGCACGGGCTGAACGTGCCTGCTGTGTTGTCAGAGTGCCCTTTGCATCTTGAGCTTTGGGAGTTTCCATAGAAAGACTCAGTTTCTCATGAGATCTTAGGGGAGGGAGCATCTCTGTTCTGAAAAGTCCTTGTGCTTTGTCGTTGAAGGGATAGATACTTCATCTAGGCTCCTCCTTGCTGTGATGTTTGGGAACTTACATTAGATTCTCCTCAGCCCAGATTTCTGGGACTATCTCCTTCTCTGTCGCACTTCATGCTTGGCCTTCTAAATTATTTTTCTTGTGCTAATATTCTTTAGCATTTATTTTTGTGGCTTTTAATTTATCTAACTCAAAACCTTTGCTCAAATTAATGTTTTGGATTTAAAAAGAAGAACATCGACTCACCATCCATATTGCTAGATCTTTAATCAATAAGATGCATTTCTAAAGAAATATAGCTCTTTTTTTTTTGAGACAGGGTCTCGCTTTGTGGTTCAGGCTGGCCCTGAGCTCAGCCTCCAACTCACATCACAGCAATCCTCCTGCCTCTGCCTCCCGAGTGCTGGGATGACAGGCGTGAACCACCACGCCCGGCACTGTGGTACGTGGTACTGGTTGCTGCTGGGGTGAGTCTTCACACCCAGTATTGTATGTGGTTAACCGAGGATGGAACCCCAGTCCTTGTGCTTGCAAGACAGACGCTGGAACCACTGAGCTAAGTCCCTAACCCCAAGAAATATAGCTTTTCTGCTCCTATCTTTAATCTCATAAGGCTGAAGTTCCCCCAGAATGAGTTATATGACAGGGACAAGAGTGCAAAGTGGAGCACACAACGTGCCAGCCTATACGTGTCTTTAGGTGACTGGAGAGATGAGCTCGGGGCCTCCAGTCTGGACCTGAATGTTTCTCAGAGAAAGAGACTTTGCAGGAAACTGGGAAATGCACGAATAAAGCAGCAGGGATTTTATTGTTGGGAGATAATAAAATTATTGGGAAAAAAAAAGATAATTTTGGCTTGTTTAAAATGTGCCAGTGGCAGAGTGCCCACCAAGTAAAAGAAAAATAGTTTGCTGAGCCTTTAATATAAGTAAGTAACATGAGATTTATTTTCTCCTCAAAGTCTGTTTTACTCCAAATAAATTCATATTTAATTATTGGTGTCTTCCAGGGCTCATTGCATTAGGTATTGCCTGAGTGTAGAAGCTATATGTCAGTAGGAGAGCTCAGTATTCTTCCTGTAAATCTGCTGCAGCTGTCCTTTGGATCTGAATTAACTGTGGAGGCTTCTTCTTGTCATAAACTATCACAGGCACACAAGGAAAATTTATCAGCTCTGCTGATAGATTGGTAGATTTGCTAAATTGCTTTGGGAGATTAGACTAATTGGTGTTTTCTATTGTAAACAAAAGTATATTTCTGGTTTCGCTCCCATGTTTTGCCTCAAAAGTTTTTTGATGATGTGTTAGAACAACATTGGGAGGACTAAAATTAGGAGAGGGGTCAAGCATCAGAGAACTTCAGGTTGGCAGAAGTAAGTACAGCTTCCTGCACAATGGTAACATTATACTAAGTGAAACCAACATCGGGGCTAAGAACACCTACAGTTCCCAACATATGCTTCAAAAATTTCTCCTCTTGGGCTGGGGATTTATCTCAGTGGTTCTGGCGCCTGCTTGGCAAGTGCAAGGGCTGGGGTTCGATCCTGTAACCACACACCACAATGCTGGGCGTGGTGACACATGCCTGTAATCCCAACACTCAGGAGGCAGGGGCAGGAGCATTGGTGTAAATTCCAGGCTCACCTGGGCTACATAATGAGCTCAGGGCCAACCTGAACTATAAAGCGAGACCCTGTCTCAAAAAAAAAAAAAAATTCATCTCTTCCTAGACACAGAAAGCTCCCTTGTTCATGTGGGACTGGATCCAATATAACAAAGAACTGGGTTTCTAGATCACATTCTCACTAACCAGATATTTTGCCAACTATAAAGCTTTCTAATAAATTGAAGGATATAGCAGAATTGAAGCAGGAAAGTCCAGGGCCACCAGTGCACCTCCAAGTCCCTTCTTAGAGCGCCAGAATTGCTCTGGCCCAGGTTAACATACGAGATCTCCAAATGATGGATGGTGTGTTGCATCATTTTCCCAAAAAAGTGCTACATCCTGTTAGTTCCCAAAGAAAACCATTTTGGTCATGAAATGTAGTTGTTTTTTACTTAGACATAGTAGTTGCTTATATCACAAACTACTTCCAGAGAGCTGTGCCCCTAAAACTACAAACTCTGGGTTTGTTTACCAAGGGGAGTTCTACAGATCAGATAGATCCTGATGAAAGAACTCCATAGGTAAGCATTCTGCTGCTAGCAAGTGACATCAGTGTGTTTTCTAGGAGGCCTGCCACTGATCTGTTTACCAGATTTGATCTAAAGAACTTCTTTCTTTCCCAGAGGTGTGCCTCTACCTAGGCACCCCTTTCTTGCTCCCTCAAAAGAGAGAATATAAATTGCATATTCACGTTGCTTCACTGTTTCTTTCCCAGTGCCAAAATGAGCAAAAACAGTAATCCTCAGAGGAAAAATTGAAAAGCCACCACTCCCCTAGTTTGTGCAAAAACCATTCCAAACGGTCTCATGAGTCCTGAAATATGGGAACGGTCCTTTCTCTATCAGTAAGATACTGTGTATCTTTTATGGGGATGGTGATGACCAAGACGTCAGTGGAGATGTAAGGAGGAGGGGATATGCTCCCCAGGCAGGCAGGACGAGTCTGCTGTAGCCGATCTTGATGCACAGAGATATGGTGGATGGCTGCTGCAGAGGACGGAGGGCTGGCCGAGGACTCTGGACCCCTGCACGGCCTTCTCTGACGTACACTGCCCCATCTCTCTTCATTGCAGTTTTCTCTTCTGACAGTGAAAGGGCTCGTCTGGACCCCATCTGTTGGCGCTGGGACAGGAAATCCTGATCCACACAGTCCAAAAGTCTTTTGTAACTCTGAAATACTATCAACCTATAATGACACCAGCCTCAGGTTACTCCGGTAGGAGGGGGTAGAAGTCAGCCTTCTGGAGTAGAAATGACATGAGCAGTAGGCTTGGGAGCTGAGGGAGAGCTCTGCCTTACGTAGCACACCCTCTGGTCTTCTCTAGTCCTCCTTTCTCCTCCTCTGTTTTCTTACGATCCCACAGTACTGCACTCCTACATGTGCTTCACCAGGACATATTTCCTTCTCTAGGAAAACAGTTCAAACAAAGAGTGTCCTACTTGCTGCCTTAAAGCGCCAGCTATTTGGGAGTTGGGTTGAATCGACTTCATTAGGACTGGCTAGGGCTGAGGAAGCTCACACTGGAAGAAAAATGGTGTTTGAACTCATTGGTGATGACTCCCCACCCCACTTTCTGCGTAACTCAGAGAGAGCTGTGCCGGAGAGTGGCACTGGTGTGTGTTGTGTAACTTCCTTGATGTGTTAGAGGCAGTGGGAGGGCTGGCAGAGGAAATGATCCTAATTGTGTCTGGACTTTTTTTCCCCCAGGAACTTTTAACTTGCTGCGAAGAAGGGAAAGGGGAGCTCAAGGATGGCCTGGAGGTGATGCTCAGTGTCCCCAAGAAAGCCAACGATGCCATGCACGTCAGCATGCTGGAAGGTACCTGTCTTCCCTCTTCCTCAGACCAGGGAGCTTACATCACAGGAGGAAATTGCTCAGAGTTAGACAAGGAGTGAGGCTGGGGGAGAGGAGAAAGGGCCAGCTGTCGGCTCAGTCCGTGGTAGGCCTGTCAGGGGTGCTCCATAGCACCTCCTCCCGGCAGGACCCGGCCTGTGCCATTTAAGGTGTGTGGACCTGAGGACACGTTGCTGCTAATGAAACGGTCAAGGCCAGGCCGTCAACCTTACTGTAACTATGCTTGAATTCTGCCACAGCAGTCCTGTTAATCTGTATTTGGACTTCAGAATAAGACATTTTAGGGCTGGGAATTTAGCTCAGTGGTTCTGGAGCCTGCTTTGCAGGTGCAAGGTCCCAAGTTCAATCTTCAATACCAAAAAAAAAAGAGGGTTTGGGATTTAACTCATGTGGCACGATGCCTGCCTTGCAAGTATAAGGACCTGAGTTCAATCCCTGGCCCCCAAAACAAACAAACAAAAATAAGACATTTTAATTACACAACTACCTATACATTAGTGTCACCAGCTTTATGGCCTTCTTTATTTTTAATTTCAGGAAAGTAGGCACAAACATCCATAACATGAGTTCACCATTATGCCCATTTGTATTATATAGTTCAATAGGATTTGGGACATTTCATTCTTGTGCAGCCAGTCCTTCAGCCTTCCTGGCAGTCAATAAACCCCAGCCATATAACACCGGTGGGATGGCAGTCAAGGGAACCATACTCTTGGGATCCAGAATCCTTAGAGAGCAAGGCTTAAATACAGTGGTTTTAACCCTACAAAACCAGTGGGCAGAGAAGCCGGGACAGGGTGGAACTCCATGGGAGATTCAAGGCTCCAGTCGGGGCTGGCACCCAGGTGCTGAAGGAAGGAAGTAGTGTGTTGCAAGCAGAACAACATGGGGGCTGTTTTTTCTCTTCCAGCTCCATCCCACCGCCCCTTAGCACCTCCCCACCCCCACCCCCACCTAAGAGACCTGATGTGGCCTAACTACTTCCTGGACTGGCCTCAGCACAGGAACCCCAGTTCTGAGAGCACAGGAGTCTAGGTTAGCTTTGCCATGCTGAGCACTGGTCATCTGAGTCTATTCCCGTCCTCACACTTTCTCCACCCCTTCTTTTTTGTGTGTCCCTGTTTCCCCAACCTGGGGCTTCCTCTCCTTGAGGCAAGTGTTCCTCCACCTGTCCATGACTGTGCTCTGCACCCAGCTGCTCGTTATGCGCTCTGTAGCCAGGCAGCACCAGCTAGGCATTGGTCATGGGTGCAAATTAACAGACCTGCCCCAACCTGCTGTGTGAGAATTGCTCGGGGAAGTGAGGGAGAGCAGGGATCTGTATTTCCACATGCTCGCCAGGTGACTTTTATGCACACTAGTGCATGAGGACCTTCTCAGTGCTTCAAGTTCTACAAACATAAACAGGAAAACTAGCACAGCAGGAGCAAAGGGAAGAGTCCTAGGAATGGAATCTAAGAAATAAGGCACTGACAAATGAAGGAGCAAAGGACAGTGTCCATCGGGCGGTGTCTGTCCTCAGCCCCACTGTTGGCAGCCACCCAGTTAGGAACACTTGGAGGGAGGAAAGAGTTACTGGAGTCCTTAGGGGATGTCACAGGTCCCTGCCACCCTGGGAGTGGGAGGAGGCGGGTTCACCCGGCACTTACTACAGAGAAACTCCATAGAGTGGGCGTGGCTGTTTTTCAGGGTTCGATGAGAACTTGGACGTCCAGGGGGAGCTGATTCTCCAGGATGCCTTTCAAGTGTGGGACCCGAAGTCACTGATCCGGAAGGGCCGGGAGCGGCACTTGTTCCTCTTTGAAATCTCCTTGGTTTTTAGCAAGGAGATCAAAGACTCTTCAGGACACACGAAATATGTTTACAAGAACAAGCTACTGGTAGGTGGGCCGAGTGGGGTAGGAAAGACTCCCTGCTTTCCTAGAGGCTGTAGACAGGACAGGATCTGGACACCTAGCTCCTCTCTTCCCCACCCTCCTCACCGAAGTCCTCCTGGAAAAAAGGCTCCTAATTGGACAGGTCCCACCCTCACCACCACTTCTGTATTCTAGAGTTCACAGTTCTTTTTTCTGTTTGCTTTTTGTGTGTCCCTCTTCATCATCCCTCCCTGGTACCTGCCAATCAGGCCCGAGGGCCTGTAGGTCCTTTCATCTGGGTAGATGAACAAAGCTCCTAGTCTGTTGAAGTTTGATTGACAGAGCCCCTCCCTCGGCCCTCTCCTCTCTGTTGCCTTTCCCTTCCCACCCCAGCCCTAAGTCTCCCCACTGCCCTCCCCTTCCTCGCCTCTCACAGGCATTTCCTGTCTACAGACCTCAGAGCTGGGTGTGACTGAACATGTAGAGGGCGACCCCTGCAAATTTGCCTTGTGGTCTGGCCGCACCCCATCCTCAGACAATAAAACAGTGCTCAAAGTAAGTACTCCTCTCCACTGAGGGTGGGACCGAGAATGGGGGATGCGGAGGGGGTGTGAGCACGTGGCTCCTAAAAGCTGGTGTCTGAGACCACCGAGCCATGAGGCCTCTCTTGGAAATGGTAGCATCATATGGGTATTTGAAAAGCAAATTCCATCATGAAGGTAGACTAAGTTTCGCACACAAATGTTTTCTTCAAGTGCAAGAAGAAAAGGGGCCAAATGAGGGACCCACTGACTTCTTCAACAAGGCCCACTCGGCTGTGCTGTCTGTATGTCCCCTTCTGGTACCAAGAACAATTGGCTTTTGACAAAAGGCACCCTAATTGGTTCCACATTCATTCTACATATTTTTTTCTACATACCCTCCATGTATTAAATGTTCTACCCAGGGCCATGAGTGAGCCTCTATGTGTAAGATGCGGACATTATTCTCTGGAAACTTGCGTTCTAAGTGGTAGTAAATCGCACCAGCATGGAGCTCAGCACAGTCACCTCAGCTCTCCAGTGTGTGGCCTGGGCTGTGAGCTGATGATGCAGGTAAAGGCAGAGTGGTGCCCCGGAAGCTCCTCGCACACACTGGCTGCTCAGGGAAGTGCCCATGGCTTGCCAGCATAGTTATTACCAGTCTTGAGGCAGAACCACTTGAGAAAGAATCTCTTAGTCAAATGGGATGCTCCCTGAATGACGGCAGGATCTCTGGGGAACAAGTCGAGCAAGCTCAAAATGTTTGATTGACTTACAGGCAGTATGAGCCTCTATGACTGTGGTAGGTACTGGATGTTCTAGCGCATATCCATGCTGGCTGATGAATGGGCTGTCTTCACATGACACCACCCATGAGCCCAGAACTCACCAGATCTGGCAATGCCAGTTTTAACTGTGGGCCCAGCAGAGGCCTCCAGACACTGCTGCAACCTAAGAGCAGACATCAAGATTGGTCAGTACATTTGGGTTACAAGACAGTTTGAAAACTCTCTTTCCAATTCTTGAAGCCATAGTTCAATTCTAAAAGTTAGAGATTCATGTCCCTAGGATGGAAAAGTCACAAATCTAAAGTGAGAAACTCCCCCAAACATTTGGTTTCCTTGATAATAATAGCTGCGGCCAACAGAAGGCTGGAGAACCATTCTGGCGTGGCAGCGGGAGTTGGGCTTCTCAATATCTCTCTGTTTGGTTCTCCAGGCTTCCAACATTGAAACCAAGCAGGAATGGATCAAGAACATTCGAGAAGTGATTCAAGAGAGGATTATTCACCTGAAAGGAGCTTTAAAGGAGCCTATTCAGCTCCCCAAAACACCAGCCAAACAGAGGAACAACAGTAAGAGGTAACCAGCATCTCCCCTCCAGTACCGCCTGCCTCGTCTGCTGCTGGGAGCGGGAGGAGGGTGAGCCTCGGCTTCTGAGGAGCTGGTGTGTCGTGGACTCTCTGGGGGGCCCACGGTTCCACCTGTGGCAAATTATCTTTAAACACCTCACCAGTTCCTGTCAACTAAATGCGGCCAGGTTTCATTTAGCACCTCCTAGGTAATAAACACTCTGCTAGGTGCTACCAGAAGAGAAAAAGAAGTAGAAGATTAGTCAGTTCCCCCAGGACCATCCCTATGCCTTGTCTTACACATAGAATAATTAGACAAAGACAGTGTTGCCTGTAGGGATAGTAAATGCTGTAAGAATGCAAAAGGGACTTTCGGTGGCTCTGGAGGGTCTGGTGAAGACTTTGGGGAGGAGCTGAGCCGTGAATAGAGAGCTCTGTCGACTGGTCAGAAAGCAGGCTTACAGTGTAAGGAATGGGGTGCTGGGGCAGGGTTTCACTGTCACTCTTGTAATCACCATGGAGTTAACTCTTTCATTCTCCTGCTATAATAAGCGGTGTCATCAGGCAGGAAAGAACTTACTTCGTGAATCTCGCCTGCCCCTTCTGGATCCCAGTGTCCTCTAAACCTGATGACTTCCTACGAATTTCTTTCTCAAGTCTCCCTGTGACGTTGACACTTACAATGACGGTATCAGGCGGCACTTCAAAGGAAAGCATACAAACATGACACATACTTTTAAAAAATGCAGCAGAATAGAATTCTGAGTGTGGTAGTCATTGCTGTTACCCAGTTCTCTACACTCCCCTCTGTTCACAAATGGATTTGGTCTGAGGAATTTAGCTGACCTTTTGGCCCCACCCAGGATAAGAAGGATGAGGAGGCATTACAGGGCTATCGAGTGGGAGCATCATGCTGAGGAAGGTGATAGCCAAGTGATGAGGTTAAGATGCCTCCTTGAGGCAAAAGCTCCAAGTCCACATGGTCAGGAAAAGGTCTTCCCGCAGTGTGGGAAGAACCAATTATTGCTGTATTGGAAGAAGAGTCATTTTGACCTCACGTACCTGTGCTGGGTCCAGGTTATGTGTAGACTTAGTTTAACTCTGGAAACAGACTGTGCTTTAGATTGCCTCTACTTTAACAAAGAAGCCAGAAGGGAAGCCACAATAAGTAAGGAATGGATTGTCCAGGACCATGATGAGAGAGGAAACTCGGGTGAGGTTGGCTGTGGTTGCTCTGTGAAACCCCCTACTTTTAGATGAGTAGATTCTAGAACATGGGAAGTGCCTGTCTCGGAAATGCCCTCCACATTATCGCTCATCTTTTCTCTCTTAATGGGAGACAGAGACATCTCAGACGACAGGCATATCTGGTAGTCTGTACTGCCATCATCTTGGCTCTCCAGATACAGGGACAGAGTTTCTGGAGGAGTGGATTGGCATGAAGGATGCCGCCCGCACTCCTGGATGGGCCCCCCACGCCCTCCAGAATTGGCTTCATCTGGAGCGGACCAGGAGGCCTGAGATGGGCCGGAACAGCAGAGAGTACAGCCAGCTCTCGGTATCCACCCTGGTGGGGGCAGCAGCCCAGATAATCCAAAACAACAGATGATCTGCAAGTCTCTTATTTTTGGTTTCAAAATGCATCACATTATTTCTTTTCACAGCAGATTTCCCTTCCTACGAATGTGTGGCTTATGTTATTAAAATAAGTTGCCATTTCCCAAGCTCACAAATGGTAATGAGAGAGCAGTCAACTTAGAAATGTTCTGCATGGGAGAAGCTACTTTTTCTCATGATGTCTATCAGATGACGATGATGAAGCCACCTTGTCTGTGTCTGTACATATGCACCCTCATGGCTGTCTGCATGCACATGCATGTCTACCCAGACACCAGATTATGACCGTTTAGATGCTGAAAGGCAGATTCATTGTCTGTGGCATCTTCTTCATGGCATAAGATTCTCCAGCACCGAGTTCTTCTGTCTCCAAATGCCATTACTTTTCCATGAAAAGTAACAGTGATTTGACTTTCCTAAAACTTTACACAGGAAGATCTGCAGTTTCCTTTGCTAACCCCAATCCCAGCCTTCATTTCCTATTTCCCCAACACTCGCCATTCACCAGTTCACAGGCATCCAGTCTCTCTGGGGCCTGCTGTAGGGTCATCACAGAATTGGGGTAAGCTGTGCAGCCCAGAGTTGAAAAAACTGTGTGGGTGGACTGCATGGTCCCGGGTCACAGGAAGACAGTACACGGCGACAATGTCTTATCAGACACTAGGGACAGCTGGTGTAGACGCCGCTGTAGAGTCTGTGACTGTTCTCCAGTCACTGCAGAAATGCCTGAGCCTTCTGTGCCAATTAGAAACGATCACAAATGTGCATGGAATTAACAAGGCTCACCAAAAGGAGGGCAATAAACACTTCCTCCATACCCAGGAGTTGACAGTCTAGAATGGAAAACCTCCCCAAAATGAGCTCGTAGGGAGAAAACTCTCCACCCTATTTTCTTAAGCAGAAGAAACATAAGTCAAAAAGAAAGTCTTAGACTCAGAGGCACATGAATAGTTCCCGCCATGTGGGAGAGTCTCTTGATCCAGAAATTCAAGGCCAGCTTGAGCAAGACAACAAGACCTTGACATGAAAAAAAGAAAGCGTCTTATTCAGTCTGCTTTCCTTTTTTAAATTCGAATCTTTATTTTGTACATTAACTCCTATTCTAATTATGACATGTAGAAAACTACATGGGTACCCTGAACTCTGGGATGGCTGGGAATGATCTTGTCAGCTAGAAAGATGCCTAAGTTCCAATTAGGGTCTTCATCTTTCTGTTATATATCTTAGACTCACTCACGGTTCTTTTGAATTGTCCCCTATGCCATATGGCCTGGAGGCACTATGGAAAAGGAGTCACTTTGCGCTCAGGTATCAACATATTGATTACGTATTCACCGAGCGCAAGAGTGACATCCCTGCCAATCACATGAGGCTGCTCCCTTAATCAGGCCAGCTTTACAAATCCCTGCTAGCGAGGCTGAGGTGCTGCTGTGCCAGCCCAGCTGGAAATCCTTGTGTGCTCTAAACCCACAGTGGTTCCCCCCACCCCCACCCCTGTTGTTTTCTCTTCCTTCTACAGGGATGGAGTGGAGGACATTGACAGCCAGGGGGATGGGAGCAGCCAGCCAGACACCATCTCCATTGCCTCTAGGACCTCTCAGAACACAGTGGACAGTGACAAGGTAGGATGGAGTCCCAACCTTCCTTCCCCAAGGTTTCTTGTTGGTTTAATCTCCCCTGGAAAGTGTCCTTCAGATTTTTTCACTCCCTGGAGCTGATGCACGGGGGCCAGTTGGCTCTTTGTGCCAACGAGGGGAGGAGAACAGGCCCAGACTCTCATGTTGGGAAATTCACACGGAACTGGAAGGAAGAGCAGTGTGAAGGGCAGAGTGTCTGCTGTCTCTCTCTCAGATGCCTACCTGCGCTGCTTGGGTTGCTCTACCTCCTGGGAGGATGGACTGCAGAGGGGCTGAGATTGGGGTAGTTTCCTGAGACTCCAGTGGCTGCGACTGGCTTGTATTTATCACATTAAGTGGGACTCATCTCATAGTTAGACGGAAACCAGTGCTCTGGGAAATGGCCGCAGAGATGCTGCTTGGTGGGGGCCTCTTATCCAAAGGATCCTAGTGAATAAATGATGCATCCTTTGGCCAGGACAAAGGGGCTCAGGTCCTGAGAGGTTGGAAGAACAGGAAGTGGTATATGAAGACTGTAGTTGTCTTATTAAAAAACCTGATTACTTGCTCTCCTGCACCTTGGAGTATGCAAGCCAGGGTTAAGATCTCTGAGGGGAGCATAGTGACGGAGCTGGTACAGACACCATGTAGTAAGGGAGCTGGTACAGATACCGTGTTACCTCAGCTCTGCGGGGAATGCAGCATCTATTACAGTTCGCAGCAGAAGGAGGAAAGAGTCGAGGTCCCAGCCTACTTGAATTTGCTCCTCTCAGATCCAAAGAGTGAGGTGACCTTTTTCTGCATGTGAGCGACTTTGTTAATGAAGTTAGAGCTTTCCAAAGACTCTCTGGCCTTCTTTATCTGTACCCAATGTTTTGTGTGCTCCTTCAGCCTTGAGCAACAACAGGCTACTTGCCTTTATTTCATTTAAATTTTCTAGATAATGATATTTTTTAAAAATGATCTACAGTCATTATAATTTTTCCCAGTGCTTTTCTTACTATGAGAAAAGCCAGTGAGACCTTAGTGTAGGGGGGTGCCCTTACCTGCTGCGATCACGGCACTTTGTCCCTCTAACAGTACTGTGTTAACTAATGTTCAAAGACATTCAAGGTCATTCAAACAGTGGCCTTCCACTTTTGAAGCCACTTTGGACTATCAGAGTGGATGGAAAATTAGTTTTTTCCCACTTATAAAAACATACAGAGAAAACTATTTCTGTACTGTTTTATTTCCTCTGATCAGTTGTCTAGTAATATAATTAGGATATCCAGAATGAAAATGTTTCTTTTTGAACACTCAGCGGGCAGTAGGCCAAGTAGGAAGTTGCTCATGCAGAGACTGTTAGGTTTCTTAGTCCTGGGGATTCATCCCTTCTGGCTGCTAATGCCTCTTCCCAAGAGCTGTGTAGCCCCCTCCACTGGGGCCGTTTCTCCTAAGAAGACATGGGTTCAGCTATTTCCTTTCTTCCTGGCAAGGTAAGTGAGACTAGATTAGAAGACAGACTGCTGGCATTAGGCATTTCATTAGTAAGGAGAGTTTCTGGTGCTTATACTTTTCCTTAAGTAAGAAGTCTGAGGCTCTGAGACCGAGTGAACCACCAAGAAAGTGCGAGTCCTTAATAGAAAAACAGGAGCCAGAGCCAGGACCTGGACGCACTGTCTGGCCTCATAAAATATTCCAGGGTGAGGCAAGATTATGCTGCCTCCTGCTTAGTTCCATTGTTCTGTCCTTGTAGAAATCAAAGCCTTGGACTCTCAGAATTAAAATTAAAGTCAATCCACCTGGTCATTCCTTCTGCACAGTCCTTAGAAACATCAGCTATCTATTTGTGTGAAGACATTTTGTGCGGAGCTCTGTGCTAGATGCGATAGAGAGATGTGGGCTGTTGTTGAATGTGAGCTGCTCTCTGTGATTTTTTGCTTCTGTCTGTCACTATGGTCCATGCCTTTGGTCCCTACCGAGGGCAGGGGTTGTGTCTGTCTGTTTCACTGCTCTGCTCCTGGCATTCAGCACCTTAGATGCTCAGGAAATACTTGTGAAATGAATGAACGTAGGGTACGTAGTGCCAGGTTGCAGGGAAGCTCCAGACTGAGAGGCGGCCAAAGCCAGCTGAACACATGAACACTCTTTTACAACATACTAAAGAAATTTATAAGTTTCCTTATCTCTGAGCAGAAGCTTTAGCAAGCTAGAGGACCCAGCCTGTTAGGAGCACTGATCCCCTGCTACCTTATTTATTTAGTCTTAGGCGACATGGGCAGAAAAAGATGGGAAGATGACGGGAAATTCTATGTTCCAGATTCAAAACCTGAGAAATCAGCAAGAAATAGTTACACTTTCAAAACAGAGAGCCTGTCACTGACCATGCAGTGTCATTTAAGATCTTCTCACTCTTTATCACAGAGCATTATTAATAGGCCAGCTGTATGGTTCCTTTTATCAGAGAACCCTTCCTTAGTATCTTGAATTCATAGGTGTTTTTTTTTTTAATTACCTTTATTGGTACATTAAATATACACATCATGATTGCACTCCATAATGGGGATTTGTACCAGTATAAGACACAACTTAATTCTCATTTTTTCCCATAGCCCCACCCACCCTACCACCCCCCCATATATATAAAATCATAGGTGTTTTAAACAGGGTCAGATTCCTCCTACCTCAACTAAAGCTGAGGAGACCCCAGTTTCCAAGGGGGCAGGTGAATCGGCTCTGGAGAAAGGAAAGATAAAGTGGATTGCTTCAAGTAAACTGGCCTGTGTTCAGCAGAAAGCAAACATGGGCAGCTGTGGAAGGCGACAGGCCAGAGACACCTCCCAGAAACCAGGGTCATTTGACAATGGGTTTCTTTGAAATTACTTTAACCTTCCTCTTCTGATCCAAAGGAATGACTGGTAGCTCGGAACAGTGTAACAGCGAAAGACTTGCTGAGAAGCTGTGGTGCCACACGTGCCCCTCCTGTGCTCTGCATGCTGTCTGTGGGGTGAGGGAAGGAATTTGGGCGTACCTGGATTCAAATCCCAGCTCTGGCACTGTCTGTGTCACGTTGGATATGTTGTCACAGCTTAGTTCCCCTGTCTGTAAACCAAAGGTAATATTGCCACCTCACAGAGTCACTGGGAAGCTTAAGGAGAAGGCTTTGATTGGTAGCTGATAGATTCCGTAAAGGCCAATCTCTACCTCCACGAGAAGGGAAACAAAGATTGAGTCTTATGCATAAGAACACAATTTTAAAGTAGACTATGAAGACCTTTGCAAGTTCTGACCTCTATATGGTCTACATATATGCTCTAGCTAGTGTGAATACAACTTCTCTTTTTGTTTGTTTGTTTTGTTTTTTGCAGTACCGGGGATCGAACTCAGGCCCTTGTGCTTCCAAGGTAGGCGTGGTACCACTTGAGCTAAATCCCCAGCCATTGAATGCAGCTTCTTGATCTAGGCTGTGTTCAGAAGTCTCCCTAAGGTGGCCCACCATGTTTAGTACTTGTCCATTGTTGGTTCACACAATCCCTGTGCTTTTCTCATGGGTTTAGTAGGTGACTTAGTAGCGTAAGTGTGAGACAAGTTTGTGTCTGGTAGATTTTCTCTCATCAGGTCCCATCCCACTGTTCCCAGCATGTTTTTGAATATAAATTATTTCATCCATCGTATTAGCTACATCTCCCAGCATTATTGGATAAACACAACCCTTTGTCCAAATTCTCACTTTTTGTAAGATTGAGGACAGAAGACCAAAGTGTAGGCCCCTCTCATTTCCCACCAGGGTCTGGCACTTGGAAACTTCTTGTCTGACTCTTCTTTGAGATTTTGGGAGAAGGAAATTCCACCACTTCCCTTTATAGCAGGGGAGCTAGGACTGTGGGCTGCAATCCCACTTTGATGTGGAAGCCGGGAGCCCTGAAAAAGCCAAAATCAGTCCCTCCACAAGTACATACCATGAACAGCTTCCCAGAGTTGCCTTTGTTGGGCTTTGAGACTTCTCCCTTGGCCCTGACCTAGTCACAAGTTGTCTTCCAAAGGCAAAAGAGTTTTCCAGCTTTATTCCAAGGGAACTGCCCAGAAATACGTTCATGCTACTCAGAAGAGGAAAACTGTAGTCTTTGCCTATATGTATATTATGCAACCACACATCAAAGACATCTAAAATTGTAAGTCTAGTTGAGCAAGGCTGAATAATGGGGGGGAGCAGCAAAAAAGTCTCTTGTTCTTTGACATAATGGATGTCTGCCTAATAATTCCAAGCTAATGGTACAAAAGCAGCCACCTCCACCATGAGGTGATGAGCCCGGTGCATGTACTTTGGGACACACGATGGAAGCATTTGGCACATGTTTATCTAGTTAAAAACTATAATGCCATCCCAGTAGGAATACTCTCCATCTAAAAATCACTGAGTTTCTAATGGGCCAGACTTAGCTGGAGAGAGGGAAACTGGAGTGAAATGGGGCTGCAGATGCTGTTCTCTGCAGAAATTGGAAGGGAAGGAGCACTGGGGAAACAGAGATGTGTGACTTGAACGAAGAGCTCCAGTGACAAGCTAAAGTGACCCCAAACGGTGGGCTGAGAATGCTGCTGTGTTAAGGGGGCAGGGAAATTCCTGCAGAAGCTGGAGGCTTGATGAATTAATTGGACGATTTTTTTAAATCAGACTCATCGCATAGATATAGTTGGTTGTGACCAAATCTTTGTTCTGCTGAGTGGGGAAGAAGGCAGAGACCCAACTATGGTCAAAGTCAAGTCCTACAATGTCAGTGCTACAGCCTGAGCCCTGTAATAAGAGCTGGGGTGAAGCCAGTAATCCCAGTGCCCGTACACTGTCAACACAGCAGGATACTGTGTGCAAGGGTGGGGTCAGAGAGGGGCCCCGTCCCTGTGCTGTGCATCCTGCGGCCCTGTCCTCTGCCTCTACCGTGGGTAGCCTCTCCATTAGTATGTTCAACCCTCTTCATGTACTGTGTAGAGCCCTGACCTTCTCTGTGGTGAGTACTGTTCCTGCTAAGACTAAGCAGTTAGTGAGACCTGGTCCCACCGTCCTGCAGTTAACATTCATACGGGTGGAAAAGGGAGACATCCAGGAGAGAAATAGTGGCATCCTTAGCCAACTGCTCATAGCATTAGAGAATTTGTATAAAACTCCTCTTGGGACAGACTACTGATAAAAAGATATAATCTCTCCATTTAAATGAAATCATAAATAGAAAACTTCAAAGAGGAATAGAATGAGAACTTCTCAGAGGAAGCATCATATGTCTTATTCCCTAGAATTGGAGTCCACCATCAAAATCACCCTCCCCGGGAGGTACTGAGAGATGCCAGGGAAAAGGCTGAGTCCAGTGGGGAAGGAGCAACAAGTACATGTGCACAGGGCTTCAGCTGGGCTCCAGCCCAGTCCAGTCCCGCCGCCCTAAGCCCCAGCACACTTGACCAGCCTTGAGGCAATGGACCTGGCTTTCCATGTCAGCCACGAGCAGCCACCAGGCACAAAAGCTGGGCACAGCTGCACTGGCAGGAAAGGGGATCTGGTTGGGGAAAAGGTGACATAGTAGAGAGGGGCTGAGTTTTGAAATCAAATGCGGATTCAACCCGACTAGATGTATGGTCATGTCACCATTTCACACCTCTGTCTCCTCCTCTGTCCAGTGAGGGCAGGGATCCTCTTCCCAGGGTCTTGAAGGACCAGCTAAGTTCTTATCTGAGAGATTGTCAGGATAGCAGGAGCCCCAGGGAGTCTCTGTGGTGACAAGAAAATAGGCAGTGAGCTCCCTCGCAGTGAAAGGGTCACAGACTACTGTGGTTTGCCACTGAGCAGAAAGCCATCGGGAGCTATGGACTCGTTAAAGTCTTAGTTCATGTGAGGTTATATTTTTTTGCATGACAAAGTCTTAAGAACCAGTAAGATGATCCTCCAGCTCCAATCATGTCACTGTCACAGTTGTCACACCTGTTGATAAACAGCCATCAAAGGCACATGCAGATTGGAGGAAACATGGGTCTGCAGGTAGGACCGGAGGCACTCATATCCCTCTGCCTTTTGACACAGTGGGCATGGACCTCATAAAATATTCCTGGGTGGGGTGCGATTATGCTGCCTCCCACTCAGTGACAAACATTTCCCAATCCTTAAGTAAACACCCAGAAAGAACATATAATCGCACTTCCTGTTACCAGGGCGTGCAGTGGATATATACAAAGTTAAACTTCACAAGTTTGGTTTTCACTTTCAGATTATAATTGCCATGTAAATTTTAACAAGGAAATATTCTGATTTATCCCAACATCTTGATTGTCCAAAGTAAGAAAAATGCCATTTCCACTTTAAAATTTTAAGCCTACAATATAGTTTGAGGTCTTCATTTCACTTTTTAGTTTTTCTCAACAATGTAAATCCTAGACTAGGCCTGGAAATGATGTTTTCCTAGCACAGTTCCATTGTTCCTCTTATCTGCAATGGGCAGAGGGCTGGAGGAGGAGGCACAGTGGCAGAAGATGAGGAGCCCAGGGTTTTCAGGAGCCCTGAACCCCCTTTCAGCTGCTCTGTCACTGCCCTGCAGTTCAGCTCCATCGTCTCCTCGGTGAGCCAGCATAAATTGCTGGGTTTTCAGAATTCATGGATTATAAGGCCATGAGTTCCCTTCTAAGTGAAAAGCTCGTCCCATTGATGCCTGGCTTTCCACGGGGGCACACCCCCAAGGGGAACAAAATACAATTGTCAGTTATGTCAAAAAGCAAGTAAATCTCCCAGGATACAGCAGCCGGCGATTACAGAAAAGCTCAGACACTCTCCTGGGGCTCAGGACACTTGCAGGGCAGCACTGCACACGTGTCTGCTCGGCAACAGAGAAATTGGAAAAGGCCTTTTGCCGACAGAGCAGATCTCTTCGTCAACGCTGCAAGAGTGGTCCAAAGTCAGAGCTGATTCAGGGCTCGCCTGCAATTTGGAATTGTAGAATCTTCGGGAAGAAAGGACACTCAGAGGTCAGCTAACCCTTCTCCATCCTGTTTAGAAAGAATCACAAGTCCAGTTAGTGGCAGACCTCAGCCCCAACCCCAGATTAGTTGCCCGGGGTTAAATCTGCTTTAATCAGTACTTTTGTAGTAGTCTTGAGAGTTCATCTTATTGATCCTTGCAGCATCAGCAAACACTGCCGTTACCCACTTCTCCAGCGGCCCCTCCACACTCCACACTGCTCCAGCAAATCTATAGTGCCCCAAAGTAAATTATGACACAGCTGTGCAGCCCAGGCCTCGATTCTGGGTCTGGGATGTGGGGACGGCATATCAGACTTCTCGATACCAAGTTCTTGTGACTCACGTTGTGGCCTTGGGGGATGTGATTGGGCTCCAGCTTCCCAGGCAGATTTCTGTTGGGCTCTGAGAGCTTGGCGTGGAGCGCTGGGATGTGGCGAGGCTGATCCCTGCTTTGGAACTGCCTGGGAGGAGTTTCCGGAACCAGCTCAGCCCTGCTGCGGCCCCACATGAATCGAAATCTTATTTGATTGTTCAAATTCTGGTAAAAAAAGAAAGCAAATCTGAGAGGGAGCCAAGATGTTAAAGTGGACTAGCTGGCGACAGCCCAAGGCAAACAGGACCCGAGTGAGTACACTTCTAGCCTTACATGTTCTGCCAGGGATGAAGGGAGACGCCGGATGGAAGGAGGAGGAGGCTGGAAGGCTGGAAGTGAACGGGAAGGGGCAGTGTCAGGCGAGCGCTGGGCCGCAGTACTCCGTGTAGACCTTTTGACGTCTCACCCTTTGCTCTTGGCCTCAGTTAGAAAAGTCGTTTCTGTCCAGAATGAAATGGCTGAGTCCACCTTGTCAAAGCTGACAGGGGAAGCAGACTGTGGGAAACACTGCCCTTCAAAGTGAGCTGTTCCAGCAGGTGTGAACATTAGCTTGTTTAAAAACTCCAAGCAGAAATTTCTCTAGGAGGAACGTGAGGCCAAAGAGTAGAGTAGGTTGGGACAGGCTGGTGCTACCTTTGGAGCTGTGGTGCTGGGTAGCTAGAACTCCTGATACGCGAATGTGCTAAGTGTTAAAAGGGGCATATGTCACTGTGGCCAGAGTCTAGAGTTCTGGGAGAAAGCCTGTTGAGTGGGCAAAGCTTAGCCTGGCTCTTGACTTTGAGATGTTGTTGAAAATTCTTGCTTGGGTTTTAGCTGTCTGGAAGCTGGTGTCACTTCTTTGATTCCAATGGCTTTTGCCAGCCTGTCTGCCATGATGGATGTGATAGGTGGATAATGGGTGTGGGTAGGTTAAGGGTGTGGCATTGTGGTGAGATGATGCAATCTCTGTTTCTGGGAAGTAGAACTTTTCTATTGTTGGCACATGTTTGTGATACGTAGCACTTACATGCATCTTGAAGAACTGGTACATATACGTACTGCGTCTTGCTTTTATTTCTGCTGTCCCTTGTCCACTCCCTTCCATCCTCCTCTGGTTCCCCTTCCTTTCTCCACAAAGTCTACCTCCCTGCCTCCTACCATCTCTCTTTTACTTTTCCCTTTAAATTATTTATATTTTGTGTTTCTCATATGAGAGAAACTGTGTGATATGGTTTCTTCTGTTTATTTCGCTTGATCCATCAACTAAGAGAGCAGAACTTTGCCTTGAGAAGCAAATTCCAATGTCCTCCATGGTGGTGTCCTGCTAGGAGCCCCAGCGAGGACCTAATTTTTGGCTCAAGGCCACTTCCAGGAGAAAGTGACAGGTGCCAAATGAGAGGAGCCGCTGACTCTGCCTCGATAGCCCTTCCTTTTGAGAGAAACTGCTGGAAGGAGATGCGGACTGTGGGGATTGGAGCACCACAGAGATCCGCTGCTGTTTCCAGCCAGACCGCTCCCCGCACTACTCAATGTCCTTTCCCTTCTGCCTTGTTTCATGAGGATGGGGCGCTGGGGTGCTGGAGCAGCCCCATCTTTGCACCAGGACTGCTGCTGCTTTTCTGTTTCCCCATCTGTAGGAGTCTTAAACCTGATTCGGACAAGTTCAGAATGTTCAGTTTCTCTTTTCTCTCTTTTTTCTTTTTCTTGCCTTTCTTTCCTCATGCCCTGCTCCGTGCTGTGTGAAATTGCTATTTGCAGACACACGTATACACTGACTAGCATTTCCGGAGGTGGCTCCTCCCGTCTGCACGGCCGGCTGGTCCTGGGCGTGGATTGCTTAGTGAAGGCTCCTATCTACACTGCACTCTGCCCTGTGGCTTCTGCACTGACCTTTACGATGTGCTGGGAAAGGGGCTGTGTCTTAACTGTGCCTGTCTCCTGTCTCCTGTGGGCTGGTGTCCTTCCCGCTGCAGGCACAGGGTTTTAAGAGTTTCACCTTGCTTTTCCTTTCTTACTTACGTGCGGAGAACAGGTTGGCTTACTGACCAACAGAAGATATTAAAATTCCTTCTCTTTTCCTCAAGATTTTGGTGTTTGCTATTGTTTTACCCTTTCATTGATTCACTCACTATGCACTGAGCTCCACTGTGCACTGTGCTAGAGGATGCGACCATGGACAGAACAGGGGAAGAAGCGAAGCCCCTTGGGTGCCTGTTTAGAGCCTCCTCTGTGTGCTCTGTTAGCCCAGGCAGTCAGTTTGAGATACTAGGAGTTGGTTTTTTGTTTGTGTTTTGTTTTTTGAGACAGGGTCTCACTTTGTAGTTGAGGCTGGCCCTGAGCTCACTATGTAACCCAGGCAAGCGTGGAACTCATAGCAATCCTCCTGCCTCTGCCTCCTGAGTGCTGGGATTACAGGCGTGAGCCACCACGCCCAGCACTGTGGTATGTGGT
>PVIR01023615.1:0-26777 GCA_004026965.1 Petromus typicus | reverse complement strand
TGTTGTGCCATCTCACTCCATGTTATAACACAAAGATCTAGGGATGGAAGACTATTATGATATCAGTATCTTCTGAAACTGCCAACAGTAGAGGAGAAATACCCTGGAAATGTATTAAGCCATTGTTAGTCTGCGGAAAACTCTTCTAATCATCATCTGCAGAAAATTGTAGGATACATTCTCATTGACGCCAGTCAAATGGATTTCCATCCTGCCAGGTAGAGATTTGTTAACACAGCAGAGACAACTATAAAAGCACCACTTGTTATTTTCTCGTTTGATAGGAATTGATAAGCCAGGGCTCATTTCATGCTCTCAGGCTAGTGGTCCAGGCTTCCAGCAGTGGTGCTACTCTTTCTGTAGAGAATATTGTAAAGTCATTGGCATATGAAGGATTCAAAGGACACAAAACAAAGAAGCATGGCCAGAAAATATTATAGAAGTATGTTACACAGTTAAATCACAAACATATTAGATTATTTTTCTGATATTTGTGAAATTTATAGCATTTCCCAGCTTTCAAAATTTAAAAATTTGATTGCTGTAATTAAAAATAAATATAGTAGTAGTACATGTCTGAAATCTCAGCATTACAGGAAGCTAAGATAGGATGATTATAAGTTTGAGCCAACCTGGACAGTGTAGTGATTTAGTGAGTCCTTTTCTCAAAATTAAAGGTCAAGGGATATACCTTAGTGGAAAGACTCTGAGTCAAATCCCCAGTACTACAACAAATTATTTGCTTTCATATTTGAATTTATACTATTTTAACTAAAGGTGATACTTCCAGATTATTTATAATTTAGGACTTGGATCTATACTCAATATGTAGCACTTAAAATGAACTAATGAAATCCTTTGTATGTTTCCATATCACTGTAGCTTGCTTTAAATGAAAAGAGAAAATAATTCTGTTCTTCTTCTTTGTCTTCTTTTCTTCCCTTCTCCTCTCTTTTTCTCTCTCCCCATCTCTTCTCTTTTCCTAATTTTTTCCCCAATATAAAGGAAACTATGGTTGGTTAATGAAAATTAAGTGCTTCAAATGTGAGTGTTCTTTAAGGAGACGTGTTTGATGAGTGGATGAGAGGAGGCAAAAATAAAGAGTAGCAGGGCCGGGGAGTTAGCTCAGTGGTTCCGGTGCCTGTCTTGCAAGCGCAAGGACCGGGGTTTGATCCCCGGTAACCACATACCTATACTGGGCGTGGAAACTCACACCCAGCAGCAACCAGCACCACATACCACAGTGCCGGTTGTGGTGGCTCACGCCTGTAATCCCAGCACTCAGGAGGCAGAGGAAGGAGGATTGCTGTGATGTGAGTTGGAGGCTGAGCTCAGGGCCAGCCTGAACCACAAGGCGAGACCCTGTCTCAAAAAACCTAAAAAAAAAAAAAATAAATAAATAAAATAAAATAAAGAGTAGCAAAAAGAAAGACAAGGGACAGACAGAGAGAGGATAGTGAAATTTGAAAACAAGACATTAGGAGAAAAGAACAAAAAAGAGAAATTAGAAGGAAAAAAGCAAAAAAGTCAAGAAAAAACAGGGTGAATAAAATACTCAGTAGCTCTGTACAGTTTCTGACAGCAGGTTTCCCTTTTGGCTCCTGACTGGAGCTATTTGACAGCTAGAAATATCTGCTGTGTGTCTAGGAATCACCTACTAAAACCATCTCTTAAGAATATTTGCTAGTTGCTTAACCACCATGAATCAAAACCAGCTCTTAAACTCAGTAACCAGGTAAGATTAAAGAATATGGTCGAGCAACATGGCAGATCACCCAGACTAAACAGTATGGCATGGGATTTATTTAGCCAGATGTGAGTTTGTGTCCTAATCACTTTAAAACATTTAGAAACTACTCATCTTCACTCTAATAGTTACTTTTAACTATTAGGTCATTTAACTATTTTAGTATTTGGAAAAATAGTGTCTTCATCTTTTACATGAACAGGTTCAGAGAAAATAAACTTGTTTCTCCATAAAACAGTCCATTTAATGTTGGAGCAATTCCACTTGTTATAAAAGCATCTTCCTTATAGAGCCTCCTATTTGCTTTCTTATAATTTCAAATCCCTGGATTTAATATTGCGCTTTGGCATAACACTGTGTTTTCACTGAACAGTTCTTCAACTACTTGGAAGACTCCACCTTTGCCTGGCAAAACAAGTTCAATCTCATGATCTCCAATCTCTGGAGTGAATATTGGCCAGTTCTCTTTTAGATGCTGTGGAAATATCCTCCCAGGAATGCTCTCATTTCATCACAGTGGTTTGACTGTCGTTAGTTCTATAAAAATACTTATAACAATTGAGTAAAGACTGTAATTATGTCCGGGTCTGGTCTTTGATCATCAATTTTCTGACCCTCCATTCTTTTCCATTTTTATTAGTTGTAAAATGATCTCTCCAGTCACCCAAATCTTTTTTTTTTTTTTTTTTTTCTTGTGATGGGGGTCTTACTTTGTACTTCAGGCTGGTCCTGAACTCATCCTCAAACTCAGCAATCCTCCGTCCTCTGCCTCCCGAGTGCTGGGATTACAGGCTTGAGTCACCACACTTGGCGTTATGGTGTGTGGTACTGATTGCTGGTGGGTGTGAGATACTACTCGACTGTGTTGTTGTATGTGGTTACTGGGGATCGAACTTGAGATCTTGCACTTGCAAGGAAGGTGCCAGAACCATGAAGCTAAATCCTAGCCCCAGTCACCCAAATCTTAAACTTTGGAGCCATCCAAAGTTTCAGTTGGTCATCAAGTCCTGCCATGAATTTTTTTCCTTTGTGTGTTCATGTTCACTACTTTAATTCAAACTCTCAGTATTACTCACTTTGGATTACTGCAATAGTTTACCAGTTGATTTTGTTGCTTTGGAGTAATAATCTAATCCTGAAGTCAACAAACAATATGACTCATGAACCAAATCCAATTGCTATTTTTTTAAAATTGAAATCTTTATTGGTACATTACATATATACATCATGATTGCATTCAACAATGAGAATTTGTACTAGTATATGACACAACTTAATTCTCATTTTTCCCCATAATCCTGCCCACCCTACCACCCCCACCCCCCATATACATAAACTTTGTTTCCTTCCTTTTTGTTATAATCTCATTATTTTCCCCCCTTCACTCCATTACTGCTATTTTTTTAAAATAAAGTTTTATTGGGACATAGCCACATCTATTAATTTACCTATCATCTATAGATATTTTCATACTTTAACAATAGAGTTGAGTAGTTGTGACATTTACTATCCACTTCTTTATTTACAAAGTTTTCTAGACTCTTATAATCTAGACTTCGCAGATGAAATGATATTTTAGAAACATAAATATCATTGTGTTATTCCTGCTTAAAATCTTGCACCAAATATTTGCCATCCAGAAAACAGTTTAGATTCTTGTATGCTATTACCAAGCTGAGATGAGAGATCCTCCTTCTTGTGTTCTTGACTAATGAATCCAGTCAAGACACAGAAATACAGGAAAGTAAAGGTGGAATTTATTGCAAAGTCTAACAGTGTAAAACAAACATCTTTCATTAAGGGAAAGAGTGAGCAAGAGTCAGTAAGGCAGTTGCATCAAATACAACTTTATTTATATGACTTTTATTAGAACGTTTATGCTTTTTGGCCCTATCCATTCCTCTTTTGAGCCATTTCACATATCAGTAAGATTTTTAAAAAGACACTGACTGATGTAGTTTTCTTGAGTAAGGTTGAGTATTTGTTTGGCACCAGAGTTCACCAACTGGATATTTTAGAGATTATACTGTAGCTGAGAATGTTCCTTAAAGTCTTAGCTCATTGTGGGTAGATACGAAAAATGTTACTTTTGTTGTCTTTTCTGACATAGTTGGGCTGTAGGTGAAAACAAGAAGGAATGTTGAATGTCTTAAGAATAGATGACCTTTGTCTTAGTTGCTTTTCTTGTTGCTGAGCCCAAATTCCTGACACTCAAAGGTAAAGGAGGAAAGGTTTATTTAGCTCACACTTTGTTGAGGTTTCATTCCATGATTGGATGGTTCAAAGGCAGGGTGGCATAGTAGAGAAGAAACAATTCAAGGCAGGAAGAAAGTACAAAGCAACAAGGGAAGACCACAGCTCTTTCTAACCGTTATATTTTATCCAGGCTACTTAGGGTGGGTAGCGCTCATGTTATTAATTCTGGTGTCTTTGTTCCTAGCATTGCACCATGTATCAGTCCAAGCTTCACACACTGTAGATTCAGCTACTTCTGAAAAAGTCCCATCTGTGACTGCATGAGGCTTTGGGGGGACATCTGAACACAAATCAGAGCAACCATATAGTTTTGGTTGACCATACAGTGCAGCAAGGAAGTGTCTGACCTTAGGAATTCATGTGCTTCAAAATGATAGTTTTGATTTGAGACCCAATAGATGATTTAAAATGTAGTATATACTGAGGTCTTTATTTCTTTGTTTACTGTAAATGCCAAATCATATTGTTTTTATCCTTTTTGTCCCTCAAGCCTACTAATATCTAACTATCTGTTTAATATAGGCCAAGTGAAATTCCAAAGGCCTTTATTGATGTGCCTCTTGCCCCATTTTCTAGTCTCATCTGCTGCCATGTTTCCACTTGCAGACTGTATTCTATCATGATAAAGTACTTGCAGTATTTCAGATAGAGTGCTACTTTTCCCCAAGGTCTTACTTCTGCCAAACATGCTGATGCTTAAGTAAACATTGTGAATCTTTCCAAGCAGAATGAAGTGCTTTCTTCTCGCAAATTTATTTCCTCCTCTTGTCTTTATCACCAATAATACTCATTTTAAGTTTTTGCCACTTTAAATTCTCTCTGTATAGATTTATAAGCTTTTGAAGGATCTGAATGTTGTTTTATTTACTATGCTATTCCTCTGCTTTGTGTACAACAAACACTTGTGAAAATTTTACTGTATGAATGATTAAGTGAATGAAGAAATTTTATCTGAATCTTCTTTGAATACATTTTTGTGTGATATATGGCAAAGTGATTTTTTTTTCCAAGAAAGGCTAAACACACTATTAATTACTATGATGCTAAATTTGCTAATGAGTATAGCAATAAAACAAAATATACAACTCTTTCCAGTAAATTTATATAGCAGGAAAACAAAAATTGGTTTTATTTTTTAAACAGAGGAATGAAAAATTTAAATGAGAAAAATAAGAAAATCATTTTACTGTAACTGCAGTTAAAAGAGACTGCTAGATAGGCCCAAAGAGCAAGACCAAATTATATACTGGCTACAAGACATGTACTTTTAAAGATTAATACTAATAAGTTAGAAGGAAAAGATATAAAAGAATATTTACTAGGCAAATAATAATATGTATGTTAGGTAGAATGATCAAGTGTTTAATACAACGAAAATGAGCAACTTGCTGTTATATATAGCAATATAGATGATCCTCACATACAATTCTGAATGAAAAGCCAATCACACAAAAACTGTGCATGGTTTTGAGACAGGAGATTAGAGCATGGCAAACAGGCCAGAAAATAGGGCATGACCTGTCAGTCACAGAGAGCTGTCAGTTCATGACCAGGATGCATGGTGGAATAGCTTCCGATGCCCAGGACTGATATCAAAAGAAAGACATAAAAAATAGGGCTATGGGTTTTGTTGCTACTGTGTTCTCACTCTTTCAGTGACCTGCTTTGTGCATACAGCACATTTTCTTTTCCTTTTCACTTCTCTTTCTTCCTCTTTTCATTTTCATTTCTACTTTTTCCTTCTTTTGTCTTCAATAAATGAAACTTGCATTTATCAGTTGTCTTCAGTTCTTTGAATGGGACAAGAGCCTGGGACTGCAAGTAGTCTGTTAACAGAGGGACTTAATTTGTGTAAAATTCAAATGGGCAAAACTGATCTACAGTGTTTGTTTACAAGATTGTGGTTTCTTTGTGGAGTGTTAGATAAGGGTATAAGGAGAGCTTTTTTTTTTTTTTTTTTTTTTTTTGAGACAGGGTCTTGCTTTGTGGTTCAGGCTGGCCCTGAGCTCAGCCTCCAACTCACAACACAGCAATCTTCCTGCCTCTGCCTTCTGCTGGGATTACAGACGTGAGTCACCATACCCACCACTGTGGTATGTGGTACTGATTGCTGCTGGGCGTGAGTTTCCACACCCAGGATTGTATGTGGTTACCGGGGATCAAACCCAGGCCCTTGTGCTTGCAAGACAGGCGCTAGAACCACTGAGCTAAATCCCCGGCCCAGGAGAACTTTTAAATAGTGAGTAATATTCTTGTTTCTTCACCTGGTTTCTATTATATCAGTGAATTTTTTTTATTATTTATTGAACCAGAGTCTTATGATGTTTATACTTTTCTTCATAATATTATACTTCAGTTAGAATGATTGGTTAAGATAGGCTGGGATTGAGCTATGTAAATCTAAGAAGTACAATGTAATTAATGAATTATCTCACTAACACATGCCTATCACTGCAAAGAAAGAGTGTATTTTAAGGGAAATATATAAAAAATTCAAGTATAAAAATTAAGGTTTTGAAAACCTACAGTTTGAAGATGAAGAAAGTGAACCATAATTATGGGTGATTTTGTAGAATCCTCTGTAAATGTTTTTGAAATTCATTAAAAATAAAGATACTTCCAGAAATAAAACCATCAATGCCACTTTATATGTCTTCAATTTGTAATAATTTTTTTCTTTACTGTTCTTACTCTTTAAGGCCTTCCTTGTACGTTCTTTTATAATGTATTTATAAATTTGTTTTTCTGTTTCAGATAATATGTATAATAAGAATCCTTACATTTTTCTGGTGTGGTGCCTTTATGGTATGACTCAGGGCTGTTGACTCTCACTTCTTTTGTCATGGTTTTGGTGCCAGAGATTCATAGTTATTCAGATGTGTGAGATGGAAAAATGTTATGTAGTTATTATTTAGTTAACCCAGGTTAGATGTGTGGATTTTTCAAACCTCTTTTTCAACATACAGAGCTCTCTGATGTTTGGGCTACTGATTTTTTGCCATAGTGCCTGTCTCTGTCAAACTCAGTTTTTGGAACTAACAAGTCTAGGACTACAGTTCTAATATCTAATTTTATTTTCCTTCCAATTTTGCTCTTAAATCATTGCTAAATCCTCTCTAATGCTTAGATGACTTCTTTACCTTCTAACATATATTCTGAATCTTTTTCTGATAATCCTATTAGGAGTGACTCCAATTTGAGAATATACTGAAGTTTCTATGGTTTCTAAAAGCACTAAAATAAATCCAGATATTCTAGAATTCTACATAAGGGTTACTTGTAGTACCAATACTATATTAATAATTACCATCCCTGGCTTTTAAAAACTACATTACTTTTCCTATTTGTTAAACAGTAATTTCCAATTTTCTATGACAATTAACCAGAAAACCTGTCCCCAGAAAACAGTAAGCAATCAGTCACAGTGTGTTGGAATTTGCTGGTTCAGGGGAGCAGGGTGTGTGCATCTTTTCAATTTCTTTTTCAGTGACATAATGTTGGTGGCTTGACATTGTCATAGAGAGGTCATCGACACCATGAGCACTGGCAGCATTAATAATCTGGGCTCTGGGTTTAGAGGTTCTGCTTACCAGCATACTAGGTAACTAGTTCCTGTGCAAGAGTTGGAGGAGCTGTCTGTTTGTTGTATTAAAAGCAAATAGAATGTCCACAGAAATGTAGGAATTGGATAGGGCTACTTTATACATCATTTGTTTTGGTAAACTCTATCCCACACAAGCGTGGTGAATAGCTCACAAGAAATTAAAACATGAAATTACTGGCTGTTTAGATAGCAAATTCTAGGGTGGGATGAACAAGTGAAAAATTTCAATTCTTTGACTTTGAGTAAAATGCCTAAATGGGTGTGAGAATTAGTGTACTCCTTACATAATAAGACATCTTACTAGCTTTACTGAAGGCTGAGCTAAAATAGTGAGTTTATATTTTAATGACATTTCAAACTGGGTTATGTACAAGAGCTGTGACTCACTAGAACATGTGACAGTTAGTCACATAAAAATTCCATGTTTGGTGACTTTTTGGAGACTCGAACATTGATTTTTGAGGGGTGAGAGTTGGGGTTTTATTTTTTCTGCAGGTAGAAGCAAAATTACGTAATAATTTTATGATGCCTCTTAGACTTCTGTACATACAAAATTTTATCTTGGTGGACATATTTTTGTAAGAATTATATTCACTTTAAAATAAGTAGGTAGGAAAAGTGTTATTTTCTTTTCAGAGTTATCAGGTCTTACTACAGTGCTTTTCTCACCGTGGCATTGTCAAGGAAAAAGACTCCTGCTGAGGATACATTATTAGCATACATAGCAATATTTAAAGACACCAAAATAGAAATGGTGACACTTAATTTTAAGGCACTGGTCAAAGCAATTAGAAATTGCTTAAGTGGACCACTTTTAAATTTTCTAATATAGATTTCTGACCAAATACCAAGCAAGAAATGTGCTAACACTAATGATTGGAATGCTGTACTTGAAGATGATTTTACTAGGAACTCAATTTGGTTCAATTAAACAGTCATTTTTGATTTTTTTTTCTACAAGGTGGCTACTGTTGTATAAATTAAAGAATATGAAGGAGACAAGGTGCTGATTCTCAAGGAAGTCAAAAGCATAGTTGGAGTGGCTGCTGTATAAACAAAAACAAAAATGATGATGATGACCATGTTAGAGACCTATTGAAATCCCAACATCATATCCATGCTATTTCATACAGTATGCCTACCCAAGGATCAGTAGAATAGATTAGGAGATCCAGAAACAACTCCAGATACACTAAGCCACCTCATCTTTGCAAAAGGAGCCAAATATCCTCAATGGAGGAAAGATAGCCTACTTAACGAATGGTGCTGAAAAAAACCGGGCTCTCCCCTGCCAAAGGCTGGACCTATCTCTCACCATGTCCTAAAGTAAAATCAAAGTGAATTAGAGACCTTCATTTAAAACAGAAACACTAAACCTACTAGAAAACAGGTTAGGTAGAGCTCTTGAAGACATTGGCTTAGGCTAAGGCTTATGAATAAAACTTCTATAATATGAGAACTAGGAGAAGGGATCAACAAATGGGATCTCATCCTATTAAAAAGCTTCTGCACAGCAAAAGAAACCACCAACAGAGCAAAAAGACACCCACCAATATGGGAAAAAGTTTTTACCATCTGTTCCAAAAATAAAGGGCTACTATCTAGAATATCTAAAGAGCTTAAAAAATCAGCCCTTCCCCCAATCTAAAGACCCAATTCAAAAATGGGCATCTGAAATGAACAGACACTTTTCAGAGGAATAAGTAACAGCAGTCAAGAAGCACATGAAGAAACGCTAAACCTCACTGGTCATTTGAGAGATGCAGCTGAAAACAACTCTGAGACTCCATCTCATTCCACAAAGAATGGCTGCTATCTTGAAATCAGCCAGCAACAAATGCCGGCGAGGCTGTGAAGGGAAAGAAACCTTCTCCACTGTTGGTGAGAATATAGACTGTTACGACCACATGGATATCAGTGTGACGATTCCTCAAAAAACTAGGATTAGAGCTCCCATTTGATCCTGCCATTCCCCTGCTAGGGGTATACACAAAAGAATGAAAAGCTTCATATCACAGTGACATATGTGCACCCATGTTTATAGCAGCTCAGTTTGTGATAGCTAAATCTTGGAAACAACCCAAATATCCATCAGTGGGAGACTAGATAAAAAAGATGTGATTTTTTTATAGAATGGAGTATTACTCTGCCATAAAAAATGACAAATTTGAGTCATTCATACTCAAATAGATGTACCTTGAGGACAGACTCATAAGTGAAATAAATAGGTCACAGATGTGTAAATACTATATCTTTTCTCTGGCATGAGAAACTGAAAATGTAAATGAGTTCTAAAATGTATGCTAGATATTGTACAACAGAAACTATTCAAAGGCAAATGGGGTAGGGATAAATAATGAGGAGAAAGAAAAAATTGTGATGGTAATAAAAAATGGAAACAAAGCTTATGTATATAGGGGGTGGGGGTTATAGGGCGGGTAGGGGGATGGGAAAAAATGAGAACAAAGTCATGTCATATACTGGTACAAATTGTCAATGATAAGAGTGATCATGGTATGTATATAAAATATACCTATTTCACAATTTAAAAACAGTAAGTCTAGTTTCCTAAGCTCTCAAATCCCTGCAAAAGCTGGTTGCCTAGTTGTCTGCCTTAGTTATACAATAATTAGTACACTTGGAAGTATTTTTACATGACGAAATAACCAGTCAATTCAGGGACAATAATCCAATAATATTGTACAATAAAAAAGTTACTTAAATTAGTTGTTTTGTAAAATTCAAAGAAAACAATGAATTATTTTAATAAAATGTTTGGTAGAGTGCATAATTACTTTTCTGGTTGTGTATTCACAGTTTGCTATGAATAAAGTAAACCTCTGGTTCCTGAAAATACCGCCAGTGTGCAAAATAAACAACAAAATATACATGCTAACTACAAAATGAATAGCTTAAGGTTATGATGAGCAAAACGTATTTGAAATTATTTAGATACTGAGTCATGGTTAGGCTCTTTCTTTTCCACATGATTTAAGTCTTGGGAAACTGATACTGAGTTAAGAAAATTCTTAGTATAATGAGAAGAATTCAGTTCCTCTACAGCTACATTGTGTAGAAAATGCTGGTCCAGAAAGATGTATTTATCTTTCAACTTATATTTATGAAAGAAGCCTTTTAGTTGCATATTGGCCAGTTTTCCTGTTGCTGGGCCAACATACCATACTTACAATTTACAGGAAGAAAGGCTGACCTTTCCTTATGGTTTTGCTCTTCTGCTTGGGTGACTTCAAGGCGGAAGCATCACGGCAGAAGGCTGTAGACAGCAAAGGCGCACACTGCACTGTGGGCCGCAGCGGAATAGCGAGTCAGACAGATGGGGCCAGAGGTAGAGTCGATGATCAACTTCCTCCAAGCAGCCTTCACCTTGTGAAAGCCCATTCAGCCTAGTGATGACGTTAGTGTCCCCACAATCCAATGCAACCACCTCTCCATAAGTGTTTTTTTTTTTTTTTTTTAGGCAAGAGTCCCGCTTTGTAGTTCATGCTGGCTCTGAGGTCGCTATGTAGTTCAGGCGAGCCTCAAACACATAGCAATCCTCCTGCCTCTGCCTCCCGAATGCTGGGATTAGAGCCGTGAGCCACCACACCAGGCACTGTGGTTTGTGTTTACTGGGGATCGAGCTTCGAAGCTTGCACTTGCAAGGGAGGCGCCAGAACCATTGAGCTAAATCCCTGGCCATCTCTAGAAGTCTTTTTTTTTTTTTTAATTATCTTTATTGGTACATTCTTTTTAACTAGAATGACAATCAAGAGTAACTGACACAAGTTTCCTTTAGATGGTTATTCAAAATATTTGTTTCTAAATCTGTTGTTTTATGTGATCAGTATAGTAATTAATAAGTTAGTCTCCTAACTATACAACAGAGTGAAGAAACCATTTCATAAAGAAACCAAGGACACAAAAAGAGAAATAATTTTCTTAACACAAAAAGTCATTTATAAAGTAAATTGTGATTTATCTTAACCAGAACCTGCAGTGTTTTGCACATGGTGAGGCTCTCTGATTTTCAGCAGTTTTCTCTTCTGATAATTCTCTAATTTGCAGAAGTCACCGTAGACTGGTAATTTAAAAAGTTTAATAAAGAGCTATGCAGTTATGTTCCTCTTAAGAAATGAAATACGGACATATGAAAGCAACAGAGATGTTCACACCATATAGTATGTACTACTTTTGTTTCCCTCCTTTTCTTCTGCTTTGATATCTGTAAGTAAAATACATAAGAATAACCATCAACTAAAAATGCCATCTTTTCCTTCCTAATCCTTCCTTGAATATTCTTCATTGTGAAAATTTGTGTGCAGCAAAATAAACAAAAGCTGTGTCTCCAGGGAGACGGCAAGGGCTGGCAGAAGCAAAAGACCTGTGAATTTGAGAATCTTACCCTAAAAACTAGATAGCTGTCTTTAACTCTTGAGAGAATAGACATAAAATCCTAAGCCTGTAGCAGTATATTTTCTCCTATGGCCTGAAGATCAACAACTGCTGGGTCTAAACTAAAATTACCTCCTCATGGCAAGAAAGAATTTCTCATACAATACTCAAGAGAGTTTTGGGGATAGTGTCTGTATAGTATTTCAAATTGAAGAATGCATCAGTTTCAATATCTATTTCAGAAAGTCTTTTGATGGGTTAGTGTGTAGGTGTGCTACAGACATAAAGATATAAATTAAGTTCCTCCTCTCAGTTCATTTAATTAGTTTTGTAGGAAAACCTCAGTTATTTAAAAGGAAAGTCTGTTTTTTTATGCTCTGTTCAGGTGATATTTATTAAGTAGACTGTGCATAAAGAATATGTTTGTATGCACGCAAAGTGGTATTTTATTGAAGAATGCAAGGTAGGTTGTCATGGAGATTAAAAGCCTTGAAGTGCTATTCACTGGTGCTAGTTATGGTTGCTGGGCACTAGGATATTAGGTTCTGGCACCCTGAATCTTTCATTGTTGTAAAAATAATTACACTTTTATCTTCACTGTAAGGGCTATTCAAGTAGGATAAATAAATACAGACACATGAATGAATCTAACTTAACGGTAAATATAGCAACCCTATGACCCATCCTGGTGCAAAATTATGTAGCTGTAGTCACTACACCATCAAAATGCTTAATTTTCATTGCAGGACCATTGAAACTGTTTATAAGATGAAATTACAAAATGCACGAAATCTGCACTTACATTGAAAGGCAAAAGAAGAATAAAAGCTATTGACCATTAGTGTGGTCACTGGTAAATATAAAGGTTTCCTTAGAAGCGGAGGAAACAAATAGAAAGCCTGTCATATGTTTTGCTAGCATTTTCTTGAAATACTGTATTTATATGAGATTTCCAGCCTCACTTTGAGCTCCATGTAAAGCGCACAGTGATTTTTCTGGTGTTCTTTTCTCTAAAACGATTAGATGAAATGATCTTGACAAGTTTACCTCAGTGAGAAACTATGTATTTTCTGTATAAAGAGAACACTTAAGCTTGGAAGAATCAGTATGGACACTTTCTTAACCAATAAATCAATAGAAAGAGTTGCAACGTAGCAAACTGCACAACATAAGGAAGGTGCCACTGAAATTTGCAGCAGTAGGTAATGTGGTTTTCTCAAATGCCTTAAGTGATGATTCACTAGAACTATATATATTTATATTTAAACTGACACCACAGAATTCTTTTAAGTCTTGACAGGTATGTGGAATATTTAAATGTAGTAATTGCTGTTGCTGAACCTCCTGTGATTAACCTGCTGGAGAGACAGTGACATCCTGCATGGAGAAAAATGATTTATACTGCGGGGGCAAGACTAAAAATGAAGTGATTTTGTGTGTGTTTTATATAACCCTTTGTAAAAGAAATTTATTATAGCTAAAGAATTAGTAATATTCTGTGATAATCTACCATGTGAACAATTATAATATTTATATAAATATAGAGATATAATTTAGCTCTTTCAACATTGAGTTTTAGGTTTCACAAGACAGCACGGTTTACAAAAACTAAAGCAGGAAGAGGACTTTCATGCCACACCTATGTTACATGTAGGAATCTTGGATTTTGTTTAGATGTAGACTCCATATTAACTTATTTCCCAGTAATGGGTAATGCTCTCACAGTCCTTCTTGGTTCCTTTTAGGGAATGTTTGTCCAAAAAAAGGCCTTCATAGTTCACATGTTTGCTGAATTTGTCAAAGAGTAGAAACATTAAGAAATGAAGATAATATCAAATACTAATATTTTGTTTTGGTCAAAGTAAATTATTTAAAAAGAAGCCCCTAGTGTTGTGTTGTATATTATTGTATCCATTAACCACAGAGATTATTTATTGCCTTTGAGACTTAAAACTTCTGAAGAAGTTCTTAGAGTTACATCTATACAACACAATCAAATACTCTAAAATATGAGCTTCAAACTTAGTCTTAATGACTTGAAAAGCATTACTTCTCTGTGTATAGAAATAGAAGGAAAAGACAACAGGTGTTGGTTTGGGTGGGCCCAAACATTTGGCCTTCTGACTATCAAACTATATCTCATAATCTTTTAAGTTCTTTCAAAATTGGCAAGCTCAGATTCCCAGTCAATCTGAGAGGGTGGGATGGCCTGTTTTTACATCAGGGTGGACTGAAGTAGATAATTAGTGCAAGTGTACATTGCAATAGCCTAAGAAGAGGCTATTGGATTAAGAATCACAAATGTTATTTATAATTTTCTTGCTAGCCAATTGAATACTTTAAAATAATTAGTTCATTGCATTGATGGAATAATGCTGAGTTACTTTACAATGCCCCATTTCTTTTTTTTTTTTTTTTTTTGAGACAGGGTCTCACTTTGCAGTTTAGGATGGCCCTGAGCGTAGCCTCCAACTCACATCACAGCAATCCTCCTGCCTCTGCCTCCCGAGTGCTGGGATTACAGGCGTGAGCCACCACCCCCGGCACTGTGGTATGTGGTACTGATTGCTGCTGGGCGTGAGTGTCCATGCCCAGTATTGTATGTGGTTACCAGGGATCGAACCCGAGTCCTTGCACTTGCAAGACAGGCGCCAGAACCACTGAGCTAAATCCCCGGCCCAATGCCCCACTTCTTTAAGGTGGATGTCGTTACTACCTTTAGAAAAAAGGCATATTTCTCCATTTAATACCTGACACTTGCCTTTCCTATCCTCCATATTTCTGGAGTCCTTATGTGTTGGGAAATATAGTGGTTCCCTTCTAAAGGAAGGAACAATGTTGTCTTTGTGAATTTTATTGTTGGGTGGGAAAAGACCAGTCTTGAATATGTCATTGTAAATGTCAGAAGTAAAAGTTAAGTCCATAATACATTGATTAGCTATTTAAAGAGTTGTCACCATTAAAATAATTCAAAAATAGCTTTATCTCCCTATGCTTGTTATACATACCTGAAATCTCACCTAATCTGGAGGCTAAAGAAAGGGATAGCAAGTTTAAGTCCAGCTGGGGCAACTTGGAAAAACCTTGTCTCATAATTAAAAAATAAAACTGGGCCGGGTGTGGTGGCTCATGCTTGTAATCCCAGCACTCGGGAGGCAGAGACAGCAGGAATTCCTTGAGTTTGAGGCTATCCTAGGCTACATAGTGAGTTCAGGGCCAGCCTGAACTATAAAACAAGACCCTATCTCGTTTTAAAACAAAACCTAAAAACAAAAACCTAAAACCTAAAAAACAAAAACCTAAAAAATAAAAAACATAAAGTTGGGCATGGTGCCACATGACTGTAACCCCACAATTGTGGGAGGTTGAGATAGGAGGATTACAAATTCAAACCTCCTTTTGAAAATTCAATGACTTTGGAAGACTCATTCTTAAAATAAAAAATAAAAAAGGGCTGGTAAGATAGCTTAATACAAACACCATGGGTTCAATTCAATCTTCAGTTTGGGGGCCTTTATCTTTATTCTCAATTTCTTATCTCAGCCTTTTTCAAAATTATAAATCTACATTCCTATTCACAGGCATACAATTTCAACCTGGCATCTCTAATCAAAACTTCTAAGTGCAAATTCATCATGTCTCTATCCAAATATCTCTTTTGGGGGGAGCCATCAAATGCCAGTATCCTTTGATTTTGAGGGGGCTGGTCCCTTCCTTCTAATTTGTTGCTGCGAGGGTTATAAACTTAGGTGCCAATTTTCTGGGAATAAAATGCAGGAAAGGAACTCTCTGGGTCTTACCACTCAGAATAGACTTTGAGTCAATTTCTCTGTTTTAATTATTAGCACAGATGTAAGAATCCAAGAGAGGATTTTCACAGAATGTAGTTTCTATTAGAGCAGGAAGGATGAACTAACTTGCTAGTTGAGAAGGGATTTGGGAATCTCATTGTTATTTATAGTCTCTTTCAATAAATTCTCCAAAGTATGGCCCTTTCCTGAGTCATTCCAATGTTCCATGTGCTTTGAATTCCCAAACTGTTCTGGGTTCTGTGGGGAAGTGTTATGATTTAGATCTAAACTGTCCTCCCAATTCTAAACTATAAGTAGGGATGTTGGTTGGATCAAGATGGTCCCATACCCATCAGAGAATTCATTCTTTGATGAGTTCAATAGCTAAATGTACTGCTATAAGGAGAGGCCTTGCTGGAGTTGGGTCACTTGGGGCATGACCTGGAGAGCTATATTCCTGTCCCTGGCTCTTCCCTTCTTTCTGTGCTTCCTGGCTGCTATGGGCTGAGCACTTTTCCTTCTGCCATGCTTCCTTGCTATCCAGTTTTTGCCTTGGACCCAGCTGAACATGGGCAAAATCTGTGGGCCAAAGTAGACCTTTTCTTTGTGTTGTAGGTGGGGAATATTGCATTTTAGCAATCAGAAAGTGACTGAGATAGATTTGGGTACTGGGAGTGGGAACTGTTGGAATGATTATACCTGACTACATAGTTCAGAATTATTTTTGAAAAGCTTCCCAGGAGGAGTTTGGAAAGTTTGGAGAAGCCACCTAGAATAGCCCTAGGTGGAAGGGAAATTCCTTTCAGAACTTAGAATGAGGACATTAAAGCCCCTTTCCAGGCTGAAGAGGTTTCAGTTGAGAACAAGGCAGTTTGACTAGAGGCCATGTGTGCTATACTCTAGTAGAAAAAATTGTCTGCATTCTGTCCAATTCTGAGGCTTTTCATGAGATTGAGATTAAGGATAATGGGCTAATAAGTTGGACAGAGGAAATTTGAAGGCAGCCCAGCATTCAGGATGTGGCAAGAGTCCTGCTGGCTGGTGTTAGCCAGGGGTACAGTGAGAACCAGGAATAAATGGCAGAAGCAAAAAATACAAAAAGTTTGCCAAGAAGGAAGCATATTCCATATTGTGGTAAAGGAAAGCTTAATTCCTAAAAAAATTACCATTAAAAGAAAGTACAGTATAATTAAAAAAATGCCTTGATACATCTCAGAAATAAGCCTGGACCAATAATTCACAGGCTCATAGGTGCAACACTGTACAGTCTTCATTTGAGAAGAGGACTCAAAAGAATTGATTCCCGGGCCGGGGAGTTAGCTCAGTGGTTCCGGCGCCTGTCTCACAAGCACAAGGACCCGGGTTCGATTCCCCGGTAACCACATAACAATACTGGGTGTGGAGACCCACACCCAGCAGCAACCAGTACTACATACCACAGTGCTGGGCGTGGTGGCTCACGCCTGTAATCCCAGCACTTGGGAGGCAGAGGCAGGAGGATTGTGATGTGAGTTTGAGGCTGAGCTCAGGGCCAGCCTGAACCACAAAGCGAGACACTGTCTCCAAAAACCTAAAAAAAAAAAAAAAAAAAAAAAAAGAATTGATTCCCTGGGATTTTTTTTTCTGGAATGTTTAGGTATATGGGCACTCAGAAACTACTGGAGCCATGATCCAAACAGAGCCTGGTACTGCTCAAACTGGTGGCAGGCTTTGGTGTCATCTATATGGTGCTGGGTTTCCAGGCATGTAAAATGCAAGAACTGTGGGGTCAGGGAGGCTCCCACACAGATTTCAAAGGAAAGCTATGAGGCAAGAACCCCTTGAGAAGGTACAGTGTGAAGTTTCAGACTGAAGCCAAAGTTGTGGATATTGGATATTATGTCTTAGCAATGGGAAAGTGACTAATATTTTTACTAATGTTTTTACTATTTTTCTCCTCCAGGATTAGAGGAGGGTTGTGGAGTGGGTAGGGGAATGAGTAAAAATGAGAATTTAGTTGTGTCATATACTGGTACAAATTTTGAGTATTGAGTATGATCATGATGTGTATATAAAATGTACCAATAAAAACTTCAATTTAAATAAAAGATGTGGCTTTTTAAAAATAAAATGGAGTAATGCTCTACCATAAAGGATAAGTTTGAGTCATTTATACTCAAATGGACATACCTGGAGGATATACTCATAAGTGAAATACATAGGTCACAGTTGTGTAAATACTGTATCTTTTCTCTGGTATGAAAAACTGAAAATGTAAATGAGTTCTAGAAAGTATGATAGATGCTGTGAAATAGAAAATATTCAAAGGGTAAAGGGGGTGGGGGTAAATAACATGGGGAAAGAAAAAATGTGATGGTAAAGAAGGAAACAAAGCTTATGCATATAGAGGATGTGGGATTGTAGAGTGGGTAGGGGAATGGGAAAAAGTGAGAATTAAGTCATATCATATACTGGCACAAATTCTCAATGTCAATTGTGATCATGAAGTGTATATAAAATGTACCAATGAAATCAATGAATTAAAAAATCATAATAGAGTTTAATCTGTTATCTCTAATAGTAATGCAGTTTCTAAAGAGTGCTTAACTATAACGCTTAAAAGTACTACAAAATGACAGTTTAATAAAGTATATAATCTAATTTCCTCTTATTATTTTATAATTCTTGTTGAAGTCCATACACCGAGCCAGTGTTTTCAGTTATTTTATAATTGTTTTAGTGCTATTAGTATCTTATGTATCTTCAGGCATCTTTTTCTCTCTCAAGACCATTTGCATTAGGTAATCATTAAATTAGTAGGAACATATTTACATAAAACAATTTTTAGGGAATTGGACTTAATGTGGATTTAACAAACAGCTAAATTTATTAGACACAAAAGGGACAGGGACAGAATTTCCATTTAATTAAGATTAAACTTGTGAAATCAACTGATAAAAAGATAATGCAATTGAGAATGTAGGTTGGTACTGTAGATGTAGTATAACCACTGAGCCCAGGGATAGAATGAAGAATGACTGTATCAGGCATTGTGGTAGGAGAGTCCAAGAGTGAACTCTCCAGAGTCCAACTTAATGCCAATTTTAAGGAACTATTTGAAAACTTGGTGTGTTTTTCTTTCTTTTCTTAATTGAAGGGGTAAGGCACAAGGACCATTTTCCTCAAACAGTGGGAGGAAGTTGGATGGGAGTGTTGTTCTCATCAGGTGAAGCTGATAAAAGAACAGGAACCTGAGTGGCTCCTCCCACTCAGAATATCAGTCCAGAGACTTTTTCCTGAGTGATGAACAATGGGAATAATTTCTTATAACCAACTATGTAAAGATCCATGATCTCATTTTATGTGACACAGAGTTCTAGTTTTCGATGTTTAATTAGTACAAACATGATGACTTCTCCCTATATGACACTGAAACACCTCTCAGACTTCCCTGTCTCCAGGGGACTACCTGTGAATTTCTTCGCTTGTATGTATTTTTATTTATTTATTTATTTATTTTTGCTCAGCAGGTAAATATTTAGCTCCTAACTTGTTTAGCTGAAATGTTGTTTTTAGAGCAAAAAGTATTGGGATATGGGTGATATCACATTTTAATCAGTGAAAATCCTGTCTAATTGCTGTTTGGAGGGTGAATTAGAGAATGAATCAGTGGATCTCACAAGACAACTAAGATTCCTGCAGTCATCCAGGTCAGAGATTACAATTGCCTGTTTTAAAATGGTGGCAGGGGCAATAATGGACAGACCTGAGAGATATCGAGGAGCATACCCACAGAACTCGGGAATGAATTAGATATGCAGGTAGAGAGCTATCAGGGGTGACCTCCATCCTCGATGGGCTGTCAATGTCAGACTGAGGTAGGAAACCCTCAAAAGACTCAGGTTAGACAGTGGAAAGGGAAGGTTAGACGTTCTGTGTTGCTTTATCATCTTCCAAATTATTTGTATGGAATAAAAACTGCCTTCCCCATTATTTTCTTTTATTTTGCATGTTATTTGTATACTGAATTTTTCATGTAAGAGAAAGCATATGATATTTAAGCTTCTGTGTCTAATTTACTTCACTTAACATTGTGGTTACACATCTTTCTTTAAAAATAATTCTAAAAAGAATTAGGTATTTATGTGTATCATTTCAGAGTCTTTATAGCTACAGTGCTCATGTAACAGACTTGATTTTTTGTATATCTCAGATTTTCCTTGGTCCATTCCTTTGTCATTTTCCATTGATAGAAATTTAGGTCATTTTAAATTGTATTTTCAAAAAGATGTATATAAAAATGTTGTGGGATTTTGTTATGGATAATTATGCAGAGTGGAATACATACTGAAAATTCAATTCAAAATAAAACAAAAAAGGAGAAGCTCTCTTCATTGGTGCCTTGATATGAACGTGGGTTGGATGATGTAATTGTAGAAATCAAATACAGGCATGGGGAAATGCTACCTAATGTTCAACTAGCATTGATTCTTAGTGTCTACAGGCTCAGACAAAATCTGTGATCAATGGACTGCTGCAATTAAATAGTCTGTTTCACTTCTAAGCTAAATCCTGATGCTTTTCTGGAAAAAAAAAATTATAAGGGCAACATACTTTTGACATAGAAGGCAAAATTTTTTATTCTGGAATCTCACATTCCCACAGGACTTGTTTCTTTCTCCCCCACCCCCTCTCCTTCAGAGGGAATGGGGAAGCAGAAAATAAAAAGAATCTCCTAGTCCTAGCTGTGACTAACAATTCCAATTATTTTAAGAAATTTTAGCTCACAACTAGATTATCCACAACACCATAATATAACTAGTTTACACATAATAATGTGCTTCAATATTGTTTCCCTAAAATATCACTTACCTTTAAGGAGCTAATTTTGCTCACATTTTTCGTAAACTTCTACTGCATACTTTTAAGGGACAGGTCCAGATCTTGTAACAAGAGTTCTTCGGCTGGGAGTATAGCTTGTAGTAGAATTGTTGCCTAGCATGTTGGAAACCTCAGGTTCCATCTCCACTATGGGGATAAACAAAACAAACTCCAAATTTCTTATTCCCATTTTATATTACAACTGTATTTCTTTAAATATATTTATTTTTATACTCTTATTTTATCTATTTCAATATTTTACTGTTTAGTATTATTCAGGTTGTTGACTTTTATTATTATAGTGGTGACTTCCTTCGGTGTCTAGATGTTCTGTCCTCTAGTTCATGTTCCTTTGGGAGGGACAGGTTCCTTTGTCTGTGAAAGAAACCACATTCACTCTGATCCTCCACTGCTATTTGCAAAGTACTGAACCTGGAATTGAAAAGCTGTGGAAACTTCAAGATTTTGTTGGTCATTTCTTTCTTTTTTTTTTTAGTTTTTTGAGATAGGGTCTTGCTTTGTACTTCAGGCCGGTCCTGAACTCAGCCTCGAACTCAGCAATACTCCTGCCTCTGCCTCTTGAGTGCTGGGATTACAGGCCCGAGCCACCACCCCTGGCACTGTGGTGTGTGATACTGATTGCTCATCACGACCTGGCATTGTATGTGGTTACCAGAGATCAAACTTGGGACCTTGTACTTGCAAGGCAGGCGCTGGAACCACTGAGCTAAATCCCTGGCCCAAGGATTTTGTTGGTCATTTCTGTTGTTGTATCACCAGTTGGCAGCTCCTTTAATCATAGATGTACTTCAAGATCTTGGGAAAAAGCCAGTCTCCATAAGTTTCCTTGGATTTGGATGTGATGCTTGCATCTGTGCCTATTTTCATTAATTTCTTCACCAGGATGTTTTTAAAAATTTTTATTTTTATTATTATATGCCTCAAAACATAATGGTTACACTCTGCGTAGCTAGTTGGTACATGTCCCTACTACATCTTAAATATTTTAAATTCCCTTCACTTTTTCTCCCTCCATCTCTTGGTCTCCTTCCTTTTTGCAAAGGTTTATTTCTTATTGTTTATCTTTTGTTTGGCACTTTATTTATATTTTGTATTTCTTTATAAGAGATATTATGCCTTACTTAAACTTGTGCTCCTGATTTGTTTCACTTATCACCATGGTCTCAAGATCTCATTATGCATTCATTTTCCTACAGATGTCACCAGTTTATCTTTCTTTATGGCTGAGTAGTATACTTCACTGTGTATAAATATAATATTTTCTTATGCACTCATCTGTTCATGGACATATAGGCCAATTGTGAGATTTAGCTATTATGAATTCTGCTGCTATATATATAGGTATGCATTTATTGTATAATATGATGTCTTTAACTCTTTTGAGAAGATACCTAGAAGGGGAAAAACTAAATCAAATAGATTTTCTACTTTTAGGTTTTTTTTTTTTGAATCTCTGTACTGATTTCTATAGTGTTTGTAACAGTTTACATTCTTATGAAAATATAGAATAATACACAGCCTCACCAGAATTTATTATTTGATTTGTTGATGGCAGTCATTTTTCCTGGGGGTAAGATGGAATCTCAGTGTTGCTTCAATTTGTATTTTTTTTTTTTTTTTTGAGACAGGGTCTCCCTTTGTAGTTCAAATTGGCCCTAAGCTCACTCTGTAGCCCAGGTGAGCCTCAAACTCAGAGCAGTCTTTCTGTCTCTGCCTCTCTTGTGCTAGGATTACAGGCATGAGCTATCACTGTGGTATGTGGTACTGATTGCTGGTGGCATGAGTTACTACACCTGGTTTTGTTGTATGTGGTTATGGGGGATCGAACCCAGGCCCTTGCACTTGCAAGGCAGGCTCCAGAACCACTGAGCTAAATCTCCAGCCCCCAATTTGTATTTCTTTAATGTGTTTTTGCAACTGTCATATTTCTTGCAGGTAGCCTGAGCAGTTACCTGATGTTTATAATGATAGGACAGAAAATAAGTTTATTTTGACAAGGAAGGGAGATATGCAAGTCTGAAAGACTTTGTACAAGAAATTTTCTTTTTCATGCAGTAATTGTCTAGGAGATATTATTGTCTTGATGGTTCATTATAGCAGGTTTTAATTGGTCAACATTAATGAAAGATTATTAACAAAGAGTAACATCCTATTCCCATTATGGTTGGGTCTACATGTGTCCCCAAAGCTTCACATAGTCATAGGTAGCTTTTTCAGAGTGGCTGCATCCAGAGTACATGTTGCTGGGATTAAGGGCGTGTTAATACTAAACCGATACACTGATTAGGCTGGCACCACCCTAATCCTGGTAGTACAATATGATAACAGGTAAGAAAATGCTGTTAAGGTCCCTTGTTGCTTTTGCTATCATGTGGGCACCATGAACTGTTGGTGCTTTGCAGTGGCCTGCCATGTGCCTCTTTGCCTTGGAGTTAGCTGATTATGGACTGAAATCTCTACAACATGTGAGCTAAATACACTTTCCCCCTTCAACTTTGGCTGTCAACTCTTTTGTCTGAGCAATGAGAGAAAAGTAACTAAGACAAATCCAATGACATCAGGCCTGTAAGAAGTTACCAGATATTCTGTGCTGATCAAACAATGACAGGACCTGTTTTAACTAACTGTGGACAGACACAAGGACTCCTTGCAATTTCTAATTAGCCAAGATGGCTTCCTTCTCTGTCTCTAGCACTGAAAATTCTTGACTCTTCTCCCGTTATGGTATTCAGTGAATTTGTTCTAGGACATGCCCTTTGCATTACTGGGTTTGTCAAACACCAATCTTTCCTGTCTTTTCGGGGTCTCCTTTCTTCCCCAGACTACAATTACCTCTCCACACTCAATTCTCAACTGTCCTCAGTCCACCCTCAGATTTCTCATCATTTTCACTTTCTCCCTCTTGTTTTCGCTAGCTCTCTTATCCTCTCTCACTTGTATAGTTTTTTGAGGCTTGACGATGACCAGTTTATTTCCTAGAGAGGAAGAAAGGCTTTGGGTCCAACTATGAAATAAACACAAGCAAAGATTTCTACCTATGATCCAAGCAAAGATTTGTAAATAACACCTTCTTAATAGAGCTGGAAATTCTATTTTCATACACTCTCCCTGCTAGGACCATGAAGCACTATGGTTATGCTACCAGTAAGACTTACATCATTGTGCTGTTTATGTATTCATCCATTTACTTTCCTGTAATGAGTACATGAACTGGCTTATGAGCAAGGAACCTTGACACTCCATTTAGAATAATTTTTCTCAGCATCTAAAATTACTACTACTGTACTACTCATATCGTTTGTGGCCACTTGGCATATTGATTCAATTCTAGTGGGTCCTTTTCCTTACAATAAGAAAATTTCAATGTTAGCTGAGGATTGAATTATATACACATCTATTTTTAATGCACAAGAATTATAACTTTAATGCCCAGACTTGGCCTAGGGTCTGCTCTTGTTGCAGTATCATGCATTTCTATTTTTCTCAAGCAAGCTCCAAAAGTTCAAGATACCTTTATATGTTTGCTCTTTCAAAGTGCCACCAAAGTAGTCTACTGAATTTAAGGCTCACTAAGTAAGAGACAGCACCATATTAACAGAGAGTTAGTATTATCTTGAAGGATAGAAAAGGAAGATTTATGAGGCCTTTGGGACTGGATTTGGAATAGGTCTTTCCAAAATGGGGCTTTGGTAGAAGACCAGACAAAATTATATCATGGTTTTCAGTTAGTAGTTGTGGTGAGGGGAGAGTTTGGAAATGAGTCTTATAAATTGTCATTTGATGAACTTTCTGCTATGAAAGAGGGTGTTTACCTTAATGTGGATAAATTGAGGATCCTACTTTTTGAGTTAAATTATTTGCAACTTCATCTTCCCCTGCAAGAATCTCTGGAATAATAAACTGAGCATACAGTGAGCTGTGTGGTGTATGGATTTAGTTCTGGCTCCTCACTTCTCTTATGGTTATTCTTCAGTCTGAGCAGAAGAGACTAACATCAGTGTTCACTTCAGATCCTTACTGTTGTGAGAATTGTTATTACAAGTTTCTAGGGGTGACTTTCAGAGTAGTAGTACTCTACTTCTTAGAGCAGTAGTGTTATATTTTCCTGGTGTTTCTGTTGCATAATCATTTGTCAGGTCATTTGATGGAATGTCTGGAACACAAAAGCAGTGAAGGCTGGGAATAATCATCGTGTGCAGACTGATGCATAGATACTCAGGGAAGGATAGTAGTAAAGATGAGCAGGTTTTTCAACTAAGAAAGAGTAGTGAAGTTCAACTGTGGGGATGGAGCTTATTTCCAAAAGAGCAGATGTAGGATTATCAGACATATTACCTAATTTTGTGGTTTGAAAGTGCTAACTTCTATATCTTTCAGTAGTAAGTACTAAAGAAACCCTGTTTTACCCTATTTGCCTGTTCACAGTTGGTGGGAGTGCAGGCTGATACAATCATTGTGAAAATCAATGTGCAGATTCCTCAATAAAAAATGGGATTAGAAGTCCCATTTGACCCAGATATTCTCCTTCTGGGTATCCTCCCAAAAGAATTAAAAGCTTCATGCCATAGTGATGTATGTGCACCTAAGTTTATAGCAACAAAGTTTGTAGTAGCTAAATCTTGGAAACAACCCAAATGTCCATCAGCTGATGAATGGATAAAAGATGTGTTTTTGTCAACAATGGAGTACTAGTCAGCCATAAAGATAAACTTGAGATATTTATAGCTAAATGGATGCTACTTGAGACTATAATCTTAACTGAAATAAATCAGACACATATGTGTAAATATCACATTGTGCCTGTGTGAGAATCTGAAAGGGTAAATAAGGACCAAAATGTATGATTGATAATAATAACGGGGTTGAGGGTTGTGTGTTGAGGGAAGGGAAATGGGAGAAAATGAGAATCAAGATACATCATGTACAGGTACAGATTCTCAATGATGAATGTGATCATAATGTATATCTAAGATATACCAATAAAGTCAATAAGGGAATAAAGAGAAGAAAAATAGATAATATGAAATAGAAAGGGACTGTTCAAAAGGAAAGGGAAATTATGAAAGAAGGGGAGGGAAAAATTAATAAAAACAGAAAAGAAAAAAATGGAAACAGTTTTTGTAAATAAAGTGGGGATTTGAAGCAAAGAAAGTGGAGAAAAAGATATTATGTACAGGTACAAATTCCCTTTGATAAAAGTGATCATTATGTTTATTTAAATTTTATAAAAAAATTAATTTTAAAAAATATCCCAAAGATCATGAGAACATTCTCCTCTATAAAACACCCAGAGCAGCCAATGTTATATCTCAAGTGATTCATATACATTGATGAAATGCTGAACAAGTGCATGTATTGCAGTATTCATTTATGTCTGCCTGTAATGTTGTGTAGAATAGGAACCAATAGTCTTAAATTGAGGGGACAATATTAGTAATTTGTCAGAACAGAATATGAACTCAGGAAAGAGTTGATTTCATTGCCATTAAAGCCAGTGAAAATACCTTGGGTCATATAAGTTCAGTATTCTGAGAACAGTGCTAATGTGATAATTTGTTCTTTCTGTTTTAAGATTGGGGATAGTCTGGACTACAGATTTTTCAAGTAAAGAGCTTTGCAAAACTCTTTAATAATAGTCCCTGTAACATGGTTTGTCCTATTACTTTAAATAAATATTGGAGGTCCCCAGGTTGGGAACTTAAGAATCAAATAATTTTGTGTAATTCTAACAATTAGAGTTCCCTGACAAAGGATTATTTCAATTCATTTCTTATGCAAATAATGGCCAGAACATATTACAAACCCATAACAGGAAGGTGTGTGGAAAACATGTGGTGATATTTAAGAAGCACAAAAATTTGGGCTCTTGAATGTCCCATTCTAAGAATTGCACCAGGAATATGATGATGACAAAGCCATGAACCCAGAGAACACTCAGGAATTTTATTAGTGTTTCTCACAATGTTAATTGACTGTTGTTGGCCATTTTGTTCTAACCACGCAGTATAATTTTTTGAAAAAAATTTTAATGCTCAGCACCTGTCTGGCATGTGTGAGGTCCTGTCTTGGTAACAAAAAAAAAAAAAAAAAAAAAAAAAAAAAAAAA
>PVIR01023614.1:0-26873 GCA_004026965.1 Petromus typicus | reverse complement strand
CTGAGGCCCCGCTCAGTGCGCTCAGTTTATTCTAGCTCCACTTCTACCAAGAGAACCCTGAAGGAACCACGACGCTAGCTACCGAGACTCGGGCAAGAGTGGCGCTTCCTTCCGTGACCTCAGGAGAAGCCCGAGCCCCACTGCAAGCCCCACTGCGCTGGCCAGGGAGTGACGTCTCCCGCAACAGCACAGCCTGAGCAGCTAAAAGCGGACGAGAAGACCGACTAGGGTCCTTCCAGGAAACGAGGCCAGGATGTGTGCTTCCATCTTTGAATTTTATTTATTTCTTGCGGCAAGGCAAGAAAAGGAATAGAAAGGCTTATTATCGTAAGGGAAGAAGAGCTATTGGGTACATTCACAGGTGTCTGATTACCTACACAGAAAATCCTAAAGAGTCTACAAAAATACGAATTACATGAATTTAGCCAGCATACAGATACAAGATCAATATGCAGAAATCAATTCTACTTCTACACGCTTACAACGGACAAAGGGAACTAAAATTTGCTGAGCTGGAAACTGAAATAAAAGAACTTATTTTAAATATTTTAAGAAATCATTTAAACATTACTATTTACAATCTTTTAAATTTTTAAATTTAAAATTTTGTAATAGCATCAGAACATACAATACTGAGGGATAGATTTATCAAAAGTATATAAGATCTCTAACAAAACATTATAAAACAATATCGAGAGATTTTTTTGTTTGTTTGTTTGTTTGTTTGTTTTTGAGACAGAGTCTTGCTTTGTAGTATAGGCCGTCCTGAGCTCAGCCTTGAACTCACAGCAATCCTCCTCCTCTGCCTTCCAAGTGCTGGGATTGTAGGCATGAACCACCAAGCCTGGCATTGTTGTATGTGATCCTGATTGCTGGTGGGCATGAGTCACCACACGCGGCATTATTGTATGTGGTTACCGGGGATCAAACTCAGGAACTTGCACTTGTAAGGCAGGTACCAGAATCACTGAGCTAAATCCCCGGCCCTTAATACTGAGAGATTTTTAAGGAAGAACCTAAAATAGTGATAAAATATACTGCGCTTGTGCACAGAACACTCAATAGAGTTAAAATTCACTCAACACAATCAGTCAAATCTCAAAGAACACTTTTTTTGGAAATTACCAAGTTGACTCTAAGGTTAGCATGGAAATTCAGGCAGCCTCCCGTAGTCAACAGAACAAGCCAAGGCCTCGGGTCCGAAGTCCTTGTAATCAGGATAAGAAATATTTTTCAGTAATTTTACAAAGTCGAGTAATGCAAAGAATTCCAGGACAACATCAAATTTTTAATTAAAATAAGATCAAGGCTTACATTACCTGACTTAAGATTCACTTTAAAAAGTAGCTGTAATTAGGGCCGGGGATTTAGCTCAGTGGTTCCAGTGCCCACCTTCCAAGTGCAAGGCCCCAGGTTCAATCCCCAGTAACCACACACAACAATGCCAGGTATGGAGACTCACATCCACCAGCAATCAGAACCACATACCACAGTGCCATGCATGGTGGCTCATGCCCATAATCCCAGCACTTGGGAGGCAGAGGCAAGAGGATTGCTGTGCGTTCGAGGCTGAACTATAAAGCAAGACCCTGTCTCAAAAAAAAGTAGCTATAATCAAAATAATGAACACATAAACCACAAGAGAAAGAAAAAAATCAACTAGCAAACTTCATCCAAAGTTTAAAATTTTTTATCCTCAAAGTATATCTTTTAAAAAAGAAAAAACTAGGGCTGGGGAGTTAGCTCAGTGGTTCCAACGCTTATCTTGCAAGCACAAGGACCCAGGTTTGATTCCCCAGTAACTACAGTAATACAATACTGGGTGTGAAGACTCACCCCAGCAGCAATCAGTACCACATACCACAGTGCCAGGCGTGGTGGCTCACGCCTGTAATCCCAGCACTTGAGAGGCAGAGGCAGGAGGATTGCTGTGATGTGAGTTTGAGGCTGAGCTCAGGGCCAGCCTGAACCACAAAAACGAGACCCTGTCTCAAAAAAAATAAAAATAAAAATAAAATAAAATAATAATAATAAAAAAAGAAAAAAGAAAAAGCTAGGAGACAATAGTCACAATTATACATCTGACACATGATTGTACTCAGAATACAGAAAGAGCTCTACAACTCAATAATAAAATCTCACACTTGAAAAATTTGCAAAAAAACAATTCACAAAAAGTAAAAAAAAAAAAAAGTCCAGTAAGCACATTAAAAGACAAATTTATCTCATTGTGAAGACACAAATTAAAAGCACCATGAGATACCATTTCATAATCAATTGGAAAGCAAAAATATTACAAATAATACCAAATAAACACATCTGCCATACAATCTAGCCATCATCTAGGAGTTGTCTACCCCAGAAAAACCAAAGCACACAAGGCTCACTGATGCATGAGAGCAGCTTCGTGGGTAAACGTGCAAGACTGTAAACAATGTAAACATCAGGCAGGTAAATGAATAAACACCTGTGACACAGCTATTCAGCAGTCTCCCCCAGCAATTAAAAATGAGCTAGTGCACATGTAACCACGTGTCAACCTCAGAGGCACACCGAGCTTTCCTCTCCAGATAGGCACAGAATATCTACCACGCATTTGCAAAACTAACCTGCACTGCTCAAGGAAGGATCGCAGTGTGCTGGACAAGACTGGCACCCTGCACCAGCAGCCTAATGTGGCGTGTTCGTTTCTTGGCAGGGGCAGGAACAGTACTGTGAGACACAAGTGTCACATGTCATTGCATTGCGCACTTCAGACGTAAAATAATCCTCAGTGCGCAAAATATGACGAGAGATCCCCAGCCTCGGCCTCCCCTCAGCCAGGCCACCCAGGCAGGGCTGGGAACGCAGCCCTTCGCGGGGCCCCGAGGAGCAGCACAGCCAGCTGCAGCAGGAGGAAGCTGATGGCTCCACGCCACCCCGCATCTGCTACCCCTGCTCACGCAGGCACCCTAACAAACCTAGGCCTCGGTTTCCGGACTGTAAATCGGGAGTTAACCTGGAGTATTGAGAGTCTTGCTCAGCGGGAGGGAGGGCAGGGTGCCCTCGATGCCTGGAGTGTGCGAGGCGGCACGCCCTGTGGGTGTGACAGCACGTCTGTGTCCCTGGCTGCTGCATCGAAGCCCACAAATCCGAGGCTAACCAACAGAAAGGAATTTTATCTTACAGCTGTGGAACCGGAAGTCCCGGAGTGACGTGCTCCAGGGCCATGTTCCCCAAGGCCTGTGCAGAAGGCTCCTCACTTCTCCAGGCTGCAGTCCCCCTGCCTAAGCCTTCCCGAGTGCTGGAATTACAGGCCTGGAGCTCCTTGGCTTTCGATATTACACCCAATCCCTGCCATCTTCTCCCTGGGTCTCTGGCTCCCAATTTCCTTCTTTGTAAAGACATCACTGACGGACCCAGGCCCGCCCCCACACTCCAGTCCGAGCTGGCTTTGGCCAGCACACGTCGCCAGGCTTGTTTCCAAGCCGCAGCTCAGTCCGCGTCCTGGGACAGCACTTGAACATGTGCGACGGCAGCAGTGGGTTTCATGGAAGAAGTGAGTCTTTCAATAGACCAGGCTGTGGCATTCGGGATGACTGACAGGGCAGCGACTGGCTCTGGCAGACAGCTTCCAGTGGCTCGCGGGTGCAGGCGATGGGCCACGCGGTTCCCGACAGGTGCGTGGGGCTGGGGACTTGGCCAGCCCGTGGCCCCTCCGTGACACCGGTTCTTACCCTGCACTTGGAATTCATCTCTAAGGATGCTCTGCTGTGCAGATGTGCAAGCATGTCACCACACAGGTCTCGGACAACCACAGGGAACAGCTGAAAGGGAAAACCGAATTTGCAAAGCCTTCCACTCAAGTAAAGCTCTAACGGGCTTCCTGCCCTGCAGTTTAACTTGTAAACTTTGTTCCATTCACTACAGAGCTGACCCTGCTCGGCAGCTTTTGTTACAGGTGAGGCTGGAGCCCCGTAAGACACTGCTCCTTTCAACTCAGAAGTTCCTTAGTTGTTAAAAAGGATTCTCACACTAGCTTCTGTGATAGGTGGAAATCTGTGCACTGTTCCAACCAATGGAGCTTGTAGTTCCTAAGCTGTACTAGCCAATGAGAACTGTAATCTTGGAACCAATAGAATTGCTGAGCCCAACCAATGAAATGATAGTAAGTGTAGCTCCACCCTAACTTCAGGAACATTCTGCAACGAGGGCATAAAAGCTGGCTAGTGCATCCCGGAGGACCGGCCTCGGGCTGGTATCCGCTTCACGTCACGCGTACGTGCGCTCGCTGGCGTGCCTTGTGTGGACCCACACACTGGGCTTCTGTCAGAAAGGAGCTCTCTCCAGCCTCCCGCCTGCACTCTGTCCCTGCAAGGCGCAGAGGCCACAACACTCACGCACAACGGAGACGCTTCCCCTGACTGCATTCGTGAGACGAGCTTTTTTCTGACACAGTTCTCATGCTAGTTCCACAGTCCCACGCCGGCTTAGCAGGAGGAAAAGCTCAGGCTGGGGCAGACTCGAGGCACTCACGCACAAGTGCACACTCGCACACTCACACATACGGTTCCCGCCAGCACCCTCGGGATCTAGAGTTTGACCGGTGCAGACCTTGCACACCACGCACCGCCAGGGGACACAGGCATTAAAGTTTTCAAACATGATCCCCAAACTCCCCACCCTCAGGCTGACGCTAACTCGCGGGACGAAGAGGAACAAGGACGCAGTGCCCTGCTGCCCCCCTCCACCTCACCTCGGTGGGCTTCGGGACATGATGGAGGGGTGGGAGAGGTGCGTCGGTGTCCAGGGACAGGTCAACCGCACAGAGACCCTGTGAGCGCCCTGCAAGGAACACTCCCAGCAGAAGCCTCTCCGTAGGGAGTCTTCCGGTCTGGAGAGTTCCGCGGCGTCCGCCCACCGCTTCTTCGGAGGCTAAACCAGAGACTCGGATGCTCATGAGCTTTGATCCCTGAGCGCTGGCAGCTTTGTTCTATTATTCACTGCAGGGAGGGCGCACAGTGTGTTTCCCTGTCACAGACCAGCCTGGCTGCATTGCCCCCAAAGGCAGTTCATGCCCATCAATGAGGCAGCCGCGGTGGCCCTAAAGACTTGAGCGGAAAGGACTCGCAGCATTTTAGGGTCGGTTTTCTACCAGTCTCTTTTTGAAGAGATCAGGAAATGAACATCAAAATTCCGGAAGCTCAGTAGAGTCTGAGGCCCGCTTTCTCCGCCGTGCCCAGTGCTCTGGAAAGACTTCCGGGTACCCAGTCCTGTAGCACCTGGGGACTGGACACATCGTGCGCCCATGTCATCGTTCAGAACCGCGGCTCATCTTACACAAACCTGGACAGAGAGGGCGTCGCTCGATGCAACACCAGGGCACCCAGGACCCTGAGTGCCAGCAGCGTACCTCCGGGCACCCCTCACGCAGACTGGCTCCCTCTCAGGAGCACAGGAGCGCATGGTACAGAGAGGCGAGGAGCGTGGGACAGCAAAGCGCAGCAGCGGCGAAGCGGTGCGAGCAAACAGTCTCACGGGCTCCGGAGCAGGCGGGTTTTCCTGGGTGGTGACTTGGGGTTAAGCAGGAGGAGGCCGCAGCCCAGGTCCCGGACGTGCCCATGCGTAGAGGTCCGCTTTCCTAGGAGCCTCTGAGGCCACCGTGGCCGGGTAACCAAAGATCTCTGCCCAGGACCAGACGTGGCTGTCTCGGCCAGCGGAGCAGCGTGCGAGCCAGGGCCCCTGCCGGCCGCCCACGCGTGGCCCTCCCCACAGACTGCTTCGGGGTACAATTGTGTGTTCGCTCACAGTGCCCCTCAAACCCAGAGGCAGCTCTACACCCCAGCACTCAGCACGCTGGCCTGTCCCCAGGAAACCGCTTGACTAGCTTCATCACGCGGAGTCCAGGCCCAGGTGCCCGGGAAGGTCCTCCAGGGCACCGAGTCTGGGACCTGGGAGGTCCGGACATGCGGCCGCCGAGGAGCCGCAGGAAAGGGGCGCCCTCGGGGCCACTGGCGAGGCAGCCGGGCTAGGACGGAGGGCGAGCGTCCTCACGACTAGGATGGGAGCGCAATCCGGGCGGGAGACCAGGACGGGAGGGTCCGAGGCCGGGCAGTGCGAGGTCGGCGGACCCGGCGACTCACGCCCTACACGCCCGGCGCGCTCCACTGCACGCCAGGTCGCCGCTGCTCCTACCGCTGGGCTCCAGGTCCGGCAGCCGCCACCCCCGCGACCGCCGCAGTCGGTGCCTTCCGAGGAGCAGAGCCCTGGAGGCCGCCTGCACTGCTCCGAGAACCCACCAGAGGGCAGCCACGGGCCGCACAGTCCGGCCCCGCCGGCCGCCGGCTGCGTCTGCGCAGACCGAGACCACCCGCCCGCGCAGGCAGGAGCTTCCGCTCCCACCCCGCCAGCTGTGAGTTCCACCCCCGGGGGACCCGGGGACCAGTGGTAGAGATGGGTCCCAGGTGTCTGGCTGGACAGCCTGTCTCTTGAGTGCCCAGAATGCGGCATGAGGTGGTGAGCCGGGCACCTGGCGCGCGCCTGTGATCACAGAACTCAGGTGGCTGAGGCAGGAAGGTCGCCCTGAGTTTGAGGCCACCCTGGGCTTCGTAGTGAGAGTCTGGTTCAGAAAACTAAGCTGAGCCCCATCCCATGGGCCTCCCCCCCCCCCAAGTCTGAACACAGTGGTTGCCTTAATACTTTTTTCCAGTGCTGGGCATTGAACCCAGGAATTTAACCCTGAGCTACAAAGCCTCCTTTTTGAGACAGGGCCTCCCTAAGTTGCAAAGTCGTCCAAGCTGGTCTCCAGCTTGAGATCCTCCTGCCTCACTCTCCTAGACTTTAGAGATGACAGGATCCATCTTTACAGAAAGCACCTGCCGGAGTGCTGTTGGTTGACACACTCCTGGCTTTGGGCTGATACTGTCCGACCCTCTGTGGCCCTAGTGTGCTTTCTGGCTCATGCAAGTCTCCCTAACCGGTTTGAAGCCGCTACAGGGGTGACGAACCTATGGCACTCGGGTTGTTTTTGTTTTAAAACAAAAAATGTTAATGTACGAGTTGGGGTTTTTTTTTTTTAACCCCCCCCCATGAAAACCTCAGTATCCAGGTTTAACTGCAACGTTGGCACTTTGCAATAAATGAGTAATTTGGGTTGTATTCTGAGCAGCCCGCTCTGAAAGTTTGCATGGCTGTGGTGACATTTCACAGAGGTGGAGGACCTGCGCGTGCCCACTTCAGCCTGAGCGCCTTGCGTTTATTTTGTGTATAGATGTTGCTTTTGGAAAAGAAGAGCCAAAAGATTCTATTACAGCTCTTAAAAATGTTTCAAGCGGAGGAGGGCGTGGGTGTGGGAAATGAAATATGGAAACTCTCTGTACTCTGCCTGATTTTGCTCTGAACCTGAAGCAGCTCTACAAAACAGTGATGATTAAAAAAAAAAAAAAAGTGTTGGAGTCTACAGTTCCAAACAGCCGGTTTAGAGCCGTGACAGAGCTGTGTGAGCAGCGCTTAGGCTCAAACCTGCAGTCTCTGGCCTTCCCCGGAAGACGGGCTCCTGTTTCCTGTTACCATCTCTCCTCCTCCCCCAGCGCTTGGAGTCCGACTTTTTAATGAGGGCAGTGAGGCAGTGGAAGGGCTGTCTCAGAACTGGTAACATGTATGGAGTAAGTTCCATTTATTTAAAATGTCGTTTGAATGCTGGATGTAGTGGCTCACACCTTTAATCCCAGCCCTCAGGAGGCAGAGGCCGTAGGACTGCCTTGAGTTCCAGGCCAGCCTGGGCTACCTAGTGAGTATTGGGCCAGTCTGAACTACAAAGCGAGACCCGGTCTCAAAAAATAATAATAATAATAATAATAATAATTAATTAAATAAAATTTCTTGTTTGAGGCCCAAACTGGGTGATCGTTAATCATTCCTGACAATCCGGCCCCTGACGACGATGTCCGAGTCACTGTGAGGGAAAGGCACCCTGTCATGGCAACACTCTGGGAGACCGTGGACAGGAAGGCTCCGGGTCAGGAAGGAGGCCGCTGCGCCGGGGATCCAGGGCTGCCCTGCGGGAGTCAGAGGCTCCCTCAGGAGATGGTGAAGGCGCCTCCAAGCCGGGGATGCAGCGGCCTTGAAAACGCAGAGAAGCCCAGCGCGGCCTTCGCTCCAGCAGTCCGCTGACCACCCCGCACCAGCGCACGCCGTACCGTGGGCACAGCCGTGGGTCCTTACAGCGGTGATTCCTTACAGCGGCGAGCAAGTGGGACCCACACACACGGCCTTGCCTGAAAAATGCCCTCACGGCCACCGACTGGGGACGCAGGTCTGTGGTCTCCAGCTCAGATGTGTGTGTCAGGAATGTGTACAGTCTCCTCTGGTCGCCATTTAGAAAAATGCAGTTATCATAGTCAGTTACTCTTCTGTGCTTTGAAATAAATCTATTCTTTGCCCACCTGCACCCCCACGCTCTCCCCACCGTCCCCTTTGGTAGCTAGTGCTCCGCTCCTCCGCAAGATCAACTTTTTAGGTTCCCTGTAGGGAGAGACTTGTTCTTTCTCTCTCTGCATCTGGCCCATTGTGCTTAACGCAGTGACCTCCGTCTGCACCTATGTTGCTGCAAAATGATGGGATTTAATCCTTTTGTGGCTGAACAGTATTCCGCTGCGTGTATCCTCACATTTGCTTTACCCAGAGGCTGTCTGTGAACGTGAAGATAAAACCCTGTCTGCACCATGGTCACTGGTAACAGTACACACAGGAGTCAGAGGTCCGGTTTCCTCCGGACAAACGCGATCACAGGGTCACAGCTCTCCACACTGCTCTGCGTGAAACTATCCCCGTGGACACTCCCACCCAGGTGTGCGCGCACCTCCCGGGCCTGGACAGCACCCTCCTTCTCCAGAGCGGCCTCCGGCGTCACTTTCACGCCCCCTGGCCCCCACAGCACCCTGTGCCTCCTGTGTTCTGAGCCACCCCCACTCTCGCGGGCAGGCAAGACTGACAGCTGACCAAGAGCAAAAGACAGCACCCCAATCTCTCTTTCCAGCCAGGCCCTCTCCTCCCCGTGTCCCACCAATGCATCCGGCGCAGACTCAGCCGCGGGTGCACAGCGGTCTCCGGGTCAGGACAGGAGGTCGAGGGGAAATTCCCACTCCGGCCAGGCCAGGTGGGGTGAGGAGGGAGGAGAGGCCAGGCCACCTGATGCTGCCTGTCTTGTACCCCGATATCCTCGAAGTCATCTCTGTCAGAAAGTTTCTTTTCCTTGAACTTCAGGACAGAGAAGGGAAGATCTGGAGAGGAACGCCTCATACTTACAAAAGTCCTGCTATGACATTGGGGTCCGCATCACATCTACAGGGGGGACAGGTTCGAGTCCCTGGTCCCGCTTCGCCGTGGGAGATCTTGGCAAGTCCACTCTGGGACGGGATCCCACTTTTCCATCTGCAGAATGTGGATACAACACCCAGCCTGTGAAACCTTGGGAAGATAATATCTGTAAAGTACACGGACAGTAACGAGCGCTCAAATGGCAGCTGTATTTATCGTGAGCGGGAACACCCAGCGGGGCGCGGGGCTCCGATGCCTGGCAGCTGTGACTAGGGGAACCAACACGTCGCCACAGGCCCCGACCCGGGGCCTCTCAGGGGTCTCCCCACCCAGCGCGGCCGCAGCTGCGTGCACCTGGCGTGGGCCTGGCGAGGGCGCTCAGGGTCTCGGCCGGCGGGGCTCCCTCGCTCCCTCCCCGCGCTTCTCAGGCGCGAGGCCCCGGGGCCGCGGCCAATGGCCTCGGAAGGGACCCTGGAGCGCAGCCTTCGGCCCGCCCTGGCCGGCAGCCCGCGGGGTTCAGATCCGGCCCAGGCGATCGGGCCAGCCCAGGCTGCGGGCCAAGGCAGCGCCGGCCGGTCCTGCAGTTAAGACGCCGCGGGGACTCCGAACGGGTGGCGGGCGGGAGGAGCAGAAAAGGCAGTTCCAGCCTTCAGCCAAGAAATCCCTCCTACGCTTGTCTCGGGTTCTGCAACCCCGGAGCAGAGGCAAGGCCGGGGCCCGCAGGGCAAAAGAGTTGCCCCCACAGGGCGGTTTCCCGGGGCAGACGGGACCTGCGTGGCTGCCCGCCGTGCCCTCCAGCCCGCCTCCCTCCCGGCGGTGCCCCACGCGCAGTCCCCACGGGCAGGGGCATCTGGGAGCCGAGAGGACTGCACGTTCCCCGGCCCGCCCCAGCGCTGGGCTCAGTCCCTGAAGGAAGGCGGAGGGAAAGACAGCCCGTAGCCCAGGTCGAAACCCAGCTGCCGCGGCTTCTCTTCCAGCCCTGCGCTGTGCCTGCGGGCATGGAGGCTCCGGACAGGGGGACAGCGCGTGTGGCCCTCAGCTGCCCGGACACGTCCACCAGGGACGTCGCCTCGTCAGCGGCGCACAGGTGCCCGCTGCCAGGTGCAGGTGGGGCACCCTCTGTTGCGGGCATTCTTGTGCCCAACAGAAGCCCGCCAGCGGGGTCCTCGAGCCGGCCCCTGCAGATTTATCACCAGTGGATGCGGGCGAGTGTGGCCAGTGAGGCGCGGCGACGCTGGCTGCGGAGCTAGGGAGACTTCCTGTCTGTTCTCTTGTCCTGTCGTTGCCTGCATGATTACCGTCTCCCACAATCGCGCAAGACCTTAGGCCCATAGGACAGCAAGACACGGAGCACGGCGGGCAGAGGTCTAAGGGACATTTTGAGGAGAAACCCCTGCAATTGTCTTTTAAGTTAGATGAGTTATTTCCTTATTTGAGTCACTTTTAGCGGTGCAGCCCGCACCGTCCTCGTGGACACTGGGATGAGGCTGGGGTCTCCTGGGGTCGCAAGCAGGTGGACAGCGGGTCGTGGGAAGCCCAATCTTGTTCCGTCCCTGCCCGGCCAAGGTCAGTATTTCCGCTCCAGAGCGGTCCGCTGCTCTCTTCTCACTGCCCGTTTTGCCTGTCAGTCTGTCTTTCTGCCCACTGGCCAGGACTCTCTGAAGTTTCCAAGAATGAGGGTGCGATGGGCCCGGCTCCGGCGCGGCGTCCGGAACCGGCTTTACTTCCCTAACAGGCCAGAAGGAGCAGGCACAGGCTCCGCCAGCCTCGCCAGCCTGTTCAGACCGAGGCCACAGGCCGGAAAGTGTACTTGGAGGGAGCTGTGGTCTGGGCAGGAGTGAGCCAGGCCTCCCTCGTGGGCGGGTGCCTGGGAGCGGAACCGGAGCTAACAGGGTGAGACAAAGGGATCTCTGACCCGGATCCGCTCCACAGCCAGCCCCTGCCTCGGGACCCCTGGAGTCCAGGCCCCCATGGAAGAGCTGCCAGCCCAGCCCTGTTGCTCGGTGTGGGTGTCCCACCCCACGAGCCCCAATCGCAGGTGTGGAAGAGGGGCTAACTGTGGCGCGTCCGTTTCTGGCCCGGTTTCTCCAGCACGGTCCTGTCGTGAGCTCTGTAGCCTCAGGCAAGTCGTCTGGACCCTGTAGGCTCCTGTCTGTGTGTGATACATCTTCCGATCCTGCCCTCGGGCTGTTGGACGGACCAGCCTCCCACACACACACCACACCTCACACCTCACACCCGAAGGTGCCTGAGAATGCACAGGAGCAGGAAGGGGGCGCGGACTTCCTCCAGATCAGGGGCCAGCTCTTGGCCTTGGCGTCCGAGGCTGCCAGGGACCTGAGGGGAACCCCAGACTCAAGGCCTGGGGGCTAGAAGTGGGTGTTTCTCAGCTTTTCGGGTTCTGGGAATCTCTTATGCAGAACAGAAATTGCATACACACTTAGGAAGAAGTTCATAGTTCAGAGGTAGGACTAGAGCTATGGATGTTTCTACCTGACTCCAACGGGTGTGGTGGGAATGTTTAAAGCTTGAAGAACTACAGTGGTATGATAATCATTCATTCTCTGCAAAATATCCCTTTGCTTTGCTCACACTTAGTCTATCATCCTGGCCACTTCCGGAAGCAGACCTGGTGAGTCTCTCAGGCCCTGTCCTGGCTGCCTTGATGTCCCGAACTCACTCACTCCTTCTCCTGGTCACCTTGACTTTGGGGAAGTGCCGGAAGTCCGCAGGGCCAGCCTGGTGCACCAGGAGGCTGAGGACACAGTGCATGCACAGCAGTGCAATTTTCCGGATGACGCCAGGCCCCACTGCAGTGTAGAGACACTTGCAAAAGAGGACTCCACTGGGTGTTCAAAGCCACAGGGAAGATTCTGAGGAGGATCCATTCCAGCATGTCTTTTATTGTAATAAAGCTTTTTATTTCAACACTTACCGTATCATTGTATCACCCCTGATATATTAGATTTCCATCTCTATAATGAAATACCTGAGATAATTATCTTATTCAAAAAGAAAGTTTATTTGGAGTGGTTGATGGCAAATATGTTCTCCTGTAATATTTATTTGTTTTGATATATTTATTTACTTTGCAGAACTGAGAATCGAACTCAGGACCTTGTACTTGTCAAGCAGGTGGCAGCGCCACTAAGTCACATCCCTGGCCCTCATAATATTTATTTTTAAATGTAAGTTCACTGCATATTTTGTCCCCACCACTTGCGTATACTTTCATTTTCCCCTTTTTAATCTTTTCTTTAATTTCTTATAAATATTTTTGAATTTTTAAAATCTGATTACTAGGAGTCAGAACCAGGCCATGCCCAGTCTAACAAAACCTAAGCTAAGGATGAAGTCGGCACCCCGCACCTGTCAGTACACACTGCCGCAGCGAAACCACTTCGCTCCCAGCTTCTTGGTGCTTCATTTACAAACTAGAGATGCCAGCGCCTGCGCGCTGTGCGCGGGCCAGCCGGCAGCCAAGTAGCACATTTCCGTGCTTCACAGGATATAAACCTGCAAGCAAACTGGAGCTCTGCTTTTTTTAGGCCGGAGCAGGCCCCAGGGAACTGCAGCCCATGGGGCAGAACAGCGCCCCTTGTGGGCTCCTTGGAGAACAGCAGCCAAGACAGGTTCTGAGGGCTTTTGTCACGCAAGAGAAAAGACAGGCAAAGAAGCAGGTTTCACTCATTCTCAGGTCCCCGAGGACAGAATTCAGAATCCTGCGTGGATAACAAGGACCGTGACTCCCACCCACGGCTGGCTCGGCCGTTTAGAGAAAGAAAGCGAGGACTCAATACCCCACGTTGGGAGGGAGACCGGACTGTGCCGTGAACGTCGGCGTGAGAAGTGTCTTAGACAGGAAAGACCTGGCTGGGGCCGGCCGCAGTGCGAAGCAGCATTTGGAAAGAAAGCTGAAAGAGGACTGGAGGGAAGCAGAGAAGGCAGGCGTGAGCCAGGCCTCCCCGGGCCTCCGCCTCCTCCTCCGGTGTTTACTGGTCGCACTGCGGCTACTAAGGAGAAGACTCGGGGGACGAAGAGCCGCCCCCACCAAGTGCTCTTTACCCAGGACGGCCTCAAGCGGCTGTCCTGTACTCACTGTCAATGAAGACACATTGTTCAGAAGGAAATTTGAAAGAACATACACACACAACAAAAGAGTAAAATGCCAGATAATTTTAAAGAAGTCACTGAAAGCAGACCGTGACGTTACACACCTGAGATCCCCAGCCTCTGGGAGGCTGAGGTAGCCGGTCCTCCAGGGAGAGCCCTGCCTGGACAACTTCGTGATTCAGCCAAGTCTCACGTATTTAAAAGGGGCTGGGGATACAGTTCAGTGGAAAAGCCCCAGGTTCCATCCCAGCACTGCAAGATAATAAAAATTGAAAGCATTCCCAAGGGCACAACATTTTGTGCTTCGTTCAGAGATGGGCAAGACTAAGAAGCAGCTGCAGTTGGTCCAGATAAGCCCACACCGGTGGAAAGACCCATTTCTAGGATCCAGAGCAAGTCCAAGAGTCGGCACAAGCTTGAGTTAAAGCTCATCTCTAGATTCACCACGCACGAGATGCCTGGACAGTGACGAAGCCTCCCGAGCGTCCCGGTCTCAGCAGGACAGAGACTCGCTCCTGGAACAGTGCATAGAATGGCTGGGGACGGCAGTGCTCTCAGAGGAGTTGAGTGGCTGCATTGCTGTTACCCTCCCGGCTACAAAGAGAGGGCGCTAAATAAATACTCTCCAGGGTCCTTTCCCTGGGTCAACCTGGAGATCCTCTCTGTGTACGATGTAGCAAATCCTTAAAAAACTCAACAGAAATGTTATACAACTGGGCCTGTCCACTCTTACGTAAGTACCCCAAAGAGTTGAAAGCGGGTAATCACAGCTATGTATACAACAGCGTCATTATGACATTATTTACAACACAAAAAGGTAAAACAAACAAACAAAAAACGCAAGTGTCTATCAACCGATAAGGGAGGGGATAAACAAAATATGTATGTGCCATACATTCCATGGACTGTTACTCAGTCATGAATGGTGTTTGGAGACACACTTTGGAGACACCATGGATGAACTACGCCGGACTGCGAGTCCATTTAAATAAAGTATCTAGATTCAGCAGGTTCCCAGAGACAGAGGGACAATTACCCAGGGCTGGGAGAAGGGAAGAGTGTGGGCTCCGCGTGGGGTGACGAGCAGCTCTGGAGAAGGTCCGGAGACAGACACACACCACCATGGACGTCGTAATAGCGCGAAATCTCATAGTAAAATGGTGCATGCGTCGATTTTGTGTCATAAACACATGTTTCCATAGATCTTTCTGTCTTCTAGACTTTGCCCTGAGGATTTAGAAATAGCCACACGGAGAAATGAGCGCTCTGGCGTCTTTATTCTTCTGATGCCCTGTGCAAAGGCTTCCGGCCTGGCTCTGTCCCTCTGCGCCTCCTCAGGAGGCTCCAGAGCTCACTGCGGCGGGTGGAGGGAGTGGTTCCAAGCGCAGCTCCTCACTCCTGACCGCTGACTGCAGAGACCCAGAGGAGTGGAGACCAGCAGGCCCAGCCCTGTCACTTGACCTGACTCTCCCAGGTGGTGCGAATCCCAGGTGGTGCGAATCGTGACCCTGGCGCCCCCTGCGGGGCGGTTGAGGAACACACACGCCAGCAGGGTCTTGAGGGCTTCTGGGGTCTCCTTAGTAAGACCTCTTGCTGTTAACCGTTAGCTCGGAGCTGTCCGGGGCTGGGCCTGGCCCAGAAGTGCACGCTGGCTACAGAAAGGGGGTCTGGAGAGATGGGAGAGGAGATGGGTACTGGGGCCACACATGTCTATAGGACCAGGGGTTGACAGCATCGCGGGGGTCCCGCCTGCCTCAGACTCTGGGCGCAGGAGGAAGAGCTACAGTCCGCGCCACTGGGGAGCAGGGGTCAGCCACGGCAGCGCAGGTCCCCGACAAGGCCGGTCAGCGGCCCCAGCGGCCCCTTTCAGGTAGTTTTCCACTCGAGTCCTCCTCTCTCTCGACTGACCTGGTCCTTCGCTGGCTCCTTCTGAGGCTGGCAGAGTCTGTGTCACCGAAACTGCAGTTGCTGTCACCTCGCCTCTCGCCGGAGTCCCCACATCGCCTCGCTATGCTGCCTGGAAGTGTGACTTCTGTCCTCACGATTTCCTCCGCTCTGTCGGGGCTGCTTTCCCGCACAGCGGGGGATCAGGAGGACACTGGGCGGCACAGCACCACACACACAGCCCCAAGAGACGCCCGGACATTCCGCAGGGAGCCGCCCTGGTAAAGAGCTCCTTTCTCGGGAAGGCGGGAAGATGCAGCGCCGGTTTCAAACACACCCACGGGACAGAGACCCAGCAGCTCTCCTTTCTGATCTTCCTGATCCAGAGTGATCAGGACCCACGCCTCCGCCACAGGAAACAGGAAGGCCGCCTTTCTCCTTGAACCCCTGGCTGGCTGGGCTGCCCTTCACTACACAGGAGAGTCTTAAAGAACAGTCAAACCGTAGGGTAAGCAAGTCCGTCAAAGAGCGGTTTCCTACAGTCTTCTTCAACTGTACAAAGTCATTCTGCCATGTAAGTTGATTTTTACGTGTCTACTTCCTTACAGGACCCAAAGGATACTTTCTTCAGAAGAAAAACATATAGGAAAGAGAGGCATTGTCCTTGAGCCGGCATAGGCACGTGGTGACATCAGGCCCAGGGACCGGTCAGATGTGATTTTGAGCTCTCTAGGCACCAGCGCCTCACTGGGGAGAAGCAGGACTCGCACCCAGGCCCACTGGACAGGACCAGTGTTTCTTGGCGCCTCAGTTTCCTCTCACAGAGAACGGAGATGATAGTAACAGAAGTTTCCCAGCATCGTGTCTGGCCGTGAGCAGCAGCACGTGTCCCCCTCCCGATCTTCCTCATTTCCGCTGTCCACTTTTGGCCCCTGAGTGGGGTGGCCCGTCTGGGCAGAGGACAGCCAGGTCTGGAGATGCCAAGGGCGAACTGACTTTGTCCCTCTGTCTGTCAGGAAAGTGGTTCTCATTTGAACAAACAGCTCGGAAAGTCTTGTTCAGAGACAGGCTGTTACTCATCAGTGTTTCTCACATGCCCAGCGATGGTGGATCGTCCGATGTGAGGGACTCAGAGGTCCTCGGGTCCCCTTCACGTCCTTTTGGGCCTGAGAAGACACACTGCAACCCTTGGGGCCATTGTCACGGACTTGATGAGTTTCAGGTCCACATGCCCAGGATCTGCTCCCACTTTGGAGCTACGTGACCGGTGACCGTCAGAATGGCTCCGCCTCCGAGACCACGTGAGGTGTTTTCTGTCCCGTCTGGAGGCTCATAGAGGCCGTTCCTACCCGAGGTCCCTGCAGATGACTTTCGCCCTCTGACTGCAGGAAACAAATGCAGTGGGTCCAGCACCGCTAGCTTTGCTTTCCCGGCCGGGAACTCACAGTCAGTTTAATGTTACTTGTCCTGTCCTCTGAGCATGAGTGCACCGTGGCGGGCTCTGCCGCAGCCCTCAGCAGGGTCTCAGCCTGACCGTTGGCCATGTCACCTCACTCCACCTCTGCATCTCGAGTCCTTTCGGAGCAGGAGGCAGCACAGCTTTCAGACTTTAAAGGAAAAAAAGAAATTCACTCAATCCCATATTATCACACCAACAGGAAATACTGGGTCAGCGCCGTGAGCAAATATGAGTAAGTCGTTCCGTAGATAGTTGAAATTTCTATTCAGAAGTGAAAATTGTTAAAACTCAAGATGTCTGACGTGGAGACAAATAGCCCATGTGTCTAAGAGCAAAGATGTCGCACCTCGAGTCAGGCCACCAGGGTTTCAATCTCAGTGTCCCACAAGCAGGTGTCGACCCCCGGGGCAAGTTGTTTATCTTCATGATACTTCAGGTCCATTATCTCTGTATTCCAGACAGAACAGCTTTGCAAACCGTGAAACATTAGGACGGGAGAAGCTTTCGATAAATACCAGCTTTGACTCTTCTCGGCCTTCTCCGCCAGCACAGTGCTCCCGGCCTGGCTGAAGCATTCGACAGCCGTTTCACACGCTCGAGGCAGGATCAACTATCTTCCCAAAAGCTAAAGGTAACAAACCCTGCATTTTACTGTCTCTGGTGACCACTAGCTCCAGTCCAGCAGTCTAGGTCGTGTGATGAGCATCAGCAGGCACAAGGGGCTGCAGGGCAGCAGCTGTCCTGCGGCGGGATCAGGCAGATGTCAAAGGAGGAGGGAATCAACCATGTTCCTCGCTGCCACGCAACTGCCCCAAGAGCTCTTGCTGTCTCACACAGCAGCAGCCGCCTTCCTGCTGAGGCCTGGCAGAAGACACCGCACGGCCAGGTATCTGCACACCCCGGCAGCGAGGGACCAGGTCACAGCGGGGGCAAGGGACGGGCGGGGACGGCTGCTGTGGTGGAGGCCTCAGCGCTCCCGCCGTGGGCCTTCCTGACCCCAGCACAGCAGCAGAGGGGCGACAATGGCACGGATTTCTTTTGGGTCGAGACCATCAATGATCAGATGACACAGGAGAAAGCAAACGAGCACATGACTTACCTCGTCCCAGACATGGCGCTCTGACTCACGTGGCGCTCTTATCTGACCCGCTGTGTCATGGGCAGGAATGCGGGAAGCGGGAAGTCAGATCTCACAGTTAAAACTGATTTATGCTTCATTTGTTTTTTACTCCACCATTATTTAGAGGAGCCACAATCAGTGAGCATTTCATTAGATTTTTTAAATTTCTATTTATATATGTTTTAAAATACTGTGAAAAGCTTTGTAAGAAAGGTTTTCGCGTGGCACTGGTGCACTAATAGGTCTAGTAACTATGTGATCTCGGACTTCTGAGAAATAAAAATGTGGCTCTAGCTATTGTGACTCTGGATTTCCTGTTTTATGTAAAGTAATAAATTTACTTAAAAAACTGGCGCCTGAGAAGGGAAAGCAACAAGCATCAAAATGTGACATGTGGGGCCGGGGAGTTAGCTCAGTGGTTCTGGCGTCTGTCTTGCAAGCGCAAGGCCCGAGTTTGATCCCCAGGTAACCACATACCTATACTGGGCGTGGAGACTCACGTCCAGCAGCAACCAGTACCACATACCACAGTGCCGGGCGCGGTGGCTCACGCCTTTAATCCCAGCACTCGGGAGGCAGAGGCAGGAGGATTGCTGTGATGTGAGTTGGAGGCTGAGCTTAGGGCCAGCCTGAACCACAAAAGTGAGACCCTGTCTCCAAAACAAAACAAAACAAGACAAAAACCTGAATATCTGAGAAGAAAATAATAAGATGGTTTTATTTGAAAAGATAAAGACTTTTATGGGCTTCCAGGTGATCCTTTTGGTCAGGTATTAAACTACTTTGACTCTCACCTTCACATATGCACATGCACATATTTTTAGGAGAAGTAAGTTGTTTCAGTTATGAAAATTTTGTCTCCAATTTATGAGGAAAATAATACAAATTATATTTCACAAAAAGTAGCAATTTCAATTAGTCACTAACATAATGGTTTAAAAAATGGCAAGACCTTGATTGTAACAAGATCAACTAATTCAAATTTTGAAAAATAACAAGTTTGCTTTATGATTTTTTGGTTCCATTTTGCTTTAGAAGAGTGAGGAGGACTCAATTAGTCCTTTGGATGTATTTTGTCACAAAACACTTTTTAATTTACAAAGAAATACTGTTTATTCACAGCCTAAAATGTTAAACTCATAGTATAGGTATTTTGTAGAAACTTTACATCTGTAAGGGAAGACTCCTGGGTGGGAGTTTAAACATTAGTTTCCAACACGATAAACAGTTTGCTTACTACGTCAGGCCAAAAATCCAGATTTATTGGAATTCTTTTCAAAGACTGATGTTTCCCCCTTTTCTTTGTTTCACTGTATGACCCAGCTTGAAAATATTTGTGTTCTGTTTTCTGACGCTGACTCCATGAGGCAGGCCCTGGACACTGCTGCTGGAGCACTCGGCGTGTCCATGCAGCACAGTGAGTCATGAGGGTTTATGGGGCTGCTGAGAGAAGTCGAAGACAGTGAATTTAATGGCTTTGTGACTTCTATGCCAAGATTCACTGCTTGAATTAGGGAAGAGTTTTAAAAAGATTTACTCTACTGCTAACTCCAATTCAAGATTGTCTTCATAATAAAGAATATTGTTCCAGGCATGGTGGTATGTGCATGTCACCCCAGCACTGGGAGGCTGAGGCAGGACAGTTGCCTCAAGTTCAAGGTCAGTCTGGGTTACATAGTGAGTTTAAGACCAACCTGAAATATACAGCAAGAAAAAAAAAGAGTATTTTCCAAGTAATTGAAAATAAAAGATAAATCATGCCACTGTGATGTACATTTCCACATCTACATCATACTGTATCAGAAGAGCCAAATTTGAACCTTCAAGGAAAAGAAAAGCTTATCTGTTTTGTAGCTACACAGATGTGGGATTTTAAATTCTAACTTTCAGGACCGGGAACCTTCAAGGAAAAGAAAAGCTTATCTGTTTTGCAGCTACACAGATGTGAGATTTTAAATTCTTACTTTCAGGACCGGGAACTTTCTAACTCTCGGTGACACTTCATCTGTCTGGCAAGTGCGAGGTTCTGAGTTCAGTTCCTGGTACCAAAAACAAAGGACCAACTTTGTCAATGTGTATGCGAATTTTAAACAAAAATGATTTTTTTTTCAGCTAAAGGAAAACTTCTAAGCATATTTGGAACTCCTTATGAATGTGGCTTTTCCAGCCATAAATTTATAAAACAATGTACTTTGACTCACCCACTTCCCATTAAAATGAAGCACTCAGATTTGGTGAGTTGGAAGTGCATTAAGATACACTTGGAAAGATGGAAAGAATCTAAAATATCTCAGTATTTTTATATTGATTACACATTTAAAGGTAATATTTCGGTGGGACTGGGTTACAAAATGAATATTATTATTACATTATTACATTATATTATTATATTATTATAAAGTCAATACCTTGTTTATTCTCGGTTTGTTTAATGTACTGTTAAAAATGTGAAGACAGACCTTTCCCGTGGACTGCTCCCACGGTGACCATCTGGGGGCAGTGTGTCGGTCCTGTCCTAAGTGCTGTCCCCAGGGGCTTAGAGCAGGGCAGAGGGTAGCACCGGGGTGGGGATGGGCACCCGGACGCTGACTGGACGAAGAGCAGGGCTCCCTGTCATCCTCCTGCTCTGTGCTCTTCTAATTAGGAAGGAAGGAAGGGGCACAGTCCCTCTGACACTCACAGGCGGGTTTCCCCTGCAGGTCTAGCGCCAGTTAAAATACATCAGTCTGTTCCAAGGATGACACAGGAAGGAAAACACCTTTTCTCCCGGAAGTACAGAGGTAGAGGCTCGGCCACAGGACCATAGGAAGTTCTGAAGCACAGAGAGAAGAAGCTCTGGCCGGGGAGTCAGCTCAGCGGTTCCGGCACTTGCCTCACGAGTGCAAGATCCCTATAGTTTGATCCCTAGTATTGAAAAAACTTTTTTAATGAAGAAGAAATTCTGGCTTTCTAGGAGTCCAAGACCAGGGCCTCTGCCATGGAAAGTACCTTAAGAAAGTAAAAGGCTGTTTCTACAAAATAAGAAAAGTGACTAGGTAGAGGAGTGAGTAGAGATTGGGGTGGAGTTTAGCAGGAGAAAGTGACTGAATTTGCTCTTGGGTCTGGAGTTCATGGCACACGGTGAGTGCCGGGCAGTGGCTGCATAACTCCTTCTTTATCTTACCAGTCAATTTGGAGGGAATTGGGGCATAACTGTCCTGATGGCTTTTCCGTCTTGCTGAGGGTGACCTGGGGTTGGTGGCGTTGGTTTGGAAAGAAACGGCATCGTAGAGAACTACCCCTTTACCTAATAGCAGCATGTGGCACCCAGACAAGGAAACTGCCTGCCAGGGAGCCACCTCCCTGGGGAGCCCTGCAGCTCTGCCTCGTCCCTGGCACCAGGCCTGGCACCGCGTGGGCGGCCAACATCATATGTTGGCCGGAACGGGAATGTGAAGTCATTTCCACAAAGGGGATTTGTTGTCTAAGCAGTGTCTAAGCAAACCATCAGAAAGCGAATAATGTAATTGTCTGTCGCTTTTGTATTTTATTTGTTTTGTCAAGTTAAAAAAAAAAAAAACCCAACACTTTTCACCTTGTTTTTAGAACAGAAAGTTGCTATGGAGAGGACCCAGGACCAAAATCCCTGATACCTGAGCTCTCACCCACCAAACAGCCTACCGAGGCTTGAAGCTCCCTCAAGCATCACCCTAATTGGAAATCTGCTCTCAATGATCTGCCCGCCGGGCAGCAGAAACTCGGAACCTGAGCACAAGTCTGGGCAGGAGGCGCCGGGCAGGAGCCTCTCTCCACCGTCTCACCTGGAAGATGGCTTCTCTCTCACTTGTGCTATTTTGTTTACACATATGCTCTCCCTGTTGTCTTCCCTGTGCTATTGTGTAAAAATGCCTTCTGAGAAAGTCAAAAGGCCTATGCAAAAAATCTGTGAGGCCCAGAGGCCCCTCGAGGCCCATTTACTAACCAGACAGCAGAGAAAGAGAAGACCACGAAAGGGTGAGCGGCCCAGAGCAGGCCAGTTGTGTCTGCGCCCAGCAGCACTCCGCTCTCAAGTCCCGGCTCTTCCGCCGCGCTCACCCAGTGTGGGGGCGGGGCAGTGTTCTCAGACCCTTCAAAAACCTCCGCGGATTATTCTGTAGATTATGAGATTGTCTTAGTGGTTTCTGGGAGAATAGCTTAGGGTTTTAAGAAATGCTTTTTAATTTTCTCTCTTAAAATAATGAAATATAGACTTGAACTATTCAAAATTTCAACATCCAAAATGTTTTCAGAAAAGTTAGATGTGAGAAGAGCGGGGTGCCTGAGGCCAGACTGAACACGGAGCTGGACAGTGTTAGAGCAGATAAGCATTTTTCTCCTTAGGAAACCCTTTCAGTCACAAAGAACTTAATTTTTTTGTTTTTACTTAAGAGACTTTTGGCAAGCGAATGGCTCTAGATGATGCTCCATGAGAATTTCACAATGGTCCTCGGATGTTCAAGCTGGAATCCCAGATCACGTACACACGTCTGAAATAGTTCAGACCTTTTCAGATTCAAAAGAAAATGCGTTGAGTGTGGAAGCCATTCCATCGCTGGTCCCTGGATTGCGGGGCTGTGCCGAGCTGGTTTTCTCCAGGTGTCCTTGCCTCTTACTGCCCCAGCAGTAAACACAAAATCCTCCGAGTTCTCTAGTTAAACACTGTAGACTCAGTGCTAACGGCTGTGGGTTCAGGAAGCATCAGGTTCCTGTACATATAATGTCACACTGAAATGTCTCCCTGCAGCGATCGTGACCTAGCCATAGGGCAGGTGTCCCTGGACCTCACTGATCACGTGGTGGCCAACTTGCCCTCCTCTAGATGCGATTCTTTTTATTTTTGAGATAAGGTCTCGCCTTGTAGTTCAGGCTGGCTCTGAACTCACAATGTGTCCCAGACTAGCCTCAAACTCACAGCAGTCCTCCTGCCTCTGTCTCCCAAGTGCTGGCATTACAGGTGTGAGCCAGCATGCCCAGCATGAGACGTGGTTCTTGTGGCTCTGTCTGGTCTCCAAGTGTGGCAGACCCTCTGTGTTCAGTGAAAGGTACTGTCAAAGCTACTGTGTGCTCCTCAGTCTCCTGAGATGCGTGTGGGGTAGGGCGTCCCTTACTGCATCCAGCACAAAATACATAAGGTTAAATGACTTTTGAGACCTGAGTGATAGACAGCGCCAACTTTGTGTGAGGCCCAACTTGACATCAAAACAGCCATTTTGTTAAAATCCTCCACTCTGTATCCTGTAACCTCCCTATGAAGCCGGTACTTGTCTCCTGGGGAACTGTCCACCCAACGAATGCGCACAGCCGCAGACTGTATGCTTCTAGAACGTACAGTGCTGCAGTAACCAATGATCTAACCTTTGCTGTTGGCTTCTGTAATGATTCGCTTCTGCACTTTAACAATAGAATGATCTAACTGTTGCTATTGGCTTCTGCAATTCACTTCGACATAGAAACCTCCTAGTAATAGGCGGGGTGGGGGGGTAGTAGATTTTGCCTTTAAATACTGTGCCTTAGTTGAACACCGGACCCTTCCTCCTCGACTGGTCCTAGGGGGACCGACCCCAGCTGGATAATAAAGCTCTTGGTTGGACTTTAAGACTGTGTCATGTCCTGAGAGACTGTCGCTTGTTGGGACTTGGGCATACCACTTGCATAACCATCACCACCTCTGAGACACCGTGGACCATTTCACTTGACCTGGTAGTACTGGTTTTAAAGATCATAAAGAGCAGAAATGCATCCCTATCCGTGTGGACCTGGGACCCGGACCTCCAGGAGGCGGAAAGCGTGGGCTCCTTCTTGGTGAATGCCTGAAAGGACACACTCTCCTTCTAGATACTCCGAGGGTGAATACACCCTGTACTGTTCCTCCTTTCTGGGAACCTCACTGACATCAGAAGGAAGGGAATTTTAATACAATCCACAAGAACAAAGCGAGCAGAAGAAAAGCAACGGCCGTAAAATACTGGGAGTTGGAGACTTAGGCAAGGGACAACTGACTTCGAAAATCCTCGAAGGGCTGAGACACCCCAACCCTAGTCTTGGAATGAAAAAGCTGAGAAAACAACAGCATTTGTTTTGTGAACTAAAATCCTCAGGAAGTTCAGAGCTGGCAGGAGGAACAGCGAGGCAGTGGGGTAAGCTGGGATGAAACTGTTACTTGAAATGAATTCTTAGACAAGCTAAGGAGCAGCCAGGCCCGGTTTTCACCATTGCCTTGTCCTGTCCTGCCGTGCTGGGGCCTACGGGGCCTGCAGGCCGCAGCTGGGTGACCGGAGCTCTGGCTGCTGAAGGACAAAGGTCCTGGGCCGCACACTGGGCTCCTGCGTGGGGCGCAGCATTCTTCAGAAAGGGGGCGCGCGGGCAGAGTGGAGGCCCCTGCGCCCCCGCGCACTTCTCTGCTGGTGCCAGGGCAGCTGCGGCAGGACGCAGCCTGAGGACAGGAGAAGGAAATCTTTCTGGGGGCCTGACAAGCACAGGAGAAAAGATTGCCGCTGAGTGATGCCAGGGCTTCTCTAGGCTGTGTACCCCAGGTCTGAGCAGCCCTCAGGAGACATCAGATAGCAAAGAAGCCTTTTGTCATAAAAGATAAAGACCAAAACAAATACACAAAGGCACAAACAGGGAAATAAAAAGCCTCTCGGAAACAGAGACTGCAGGAAGACAATTTTTTTAAGGAAACCAACAACATCCTTAGAGAGATAAGAAAAGATGTGTCCTCAAAAGAAAAAAATAAAATGCCAAAAATAAAGACAAAAAAGAAAAAGAAACCTAATGTTCAAGCAACAAATTAAGAAACATTCTGGAAACAAAAAACATTCTAGAAGAAGTTAAGAGCATAGTAGAAGAGAATGACCTCAAATGGACTGAACACACAAAGCAGAGGTAGTACTGAAAAGACAGAGCAAGGCCCAAGGACTGGCCAGAAAGTCCACATTCAGACAGCACAATAATGAAGACATCTTCCCCCAAGTACACAGATAGGTGCCTCCAAAGCAAAGGCTCACAGAAACCCAGGGCTGGGGTCAGTACCCAAGGCTTCTCAAAGCACCAAGGAGCACAGGAAAGAAGGCATGCGTTTCCAAGAGAAGAAAACACATCCCATTCAGCGATCAAGAATCAGAGTAGCGTTAGACTTCTTCCCAATAGTAACGCCACGACTGAGACACCCTGGAGTGAGGCTTTCAAACTGCAGAATTTTGAATCAGTGTAATCATGAATTCTATTCTTAGTCTATGAGACGGGACCAAAAATTTCAAATAACATAAGTCGTAAAAAGTCTGTGGTTCATTGTTTCTCAGGAAGCTAGTCCAGGATGCACTTGTTGCAGATGAAAGAGTAATAAGGAGAAGGTGAGGTACAGGAAACAGGAAGTACAACCTGGGAGAAGCGGAGAATTCCCAGGAAGGACTAAAGAGACAGCTCGTCCCACGCACAGGGGGCGGCTGCTCAGAGCTGGTTCCCAGACTGAAGTGGTCGGGTCCTGGTGGTCTGGACGTCCAGGAAGGGCTGGTAGTGCTGGAGAGCCTAGAGATGGTACAAGGCGGAGATCTCAAAATCAAAACAAATCGGAACTCAGGCGCACAGGAAGGTAGCAGAGTTCAAGGAAGGAAATAAGTTCGAACGCTGCTTGCTTCACTTACAAATAGAATCTGTGTAACTATAACATAGTAAATGAAGAACTTATGACGAGGTACTGCCAGCCCACATTAGGATATAAATACAAAATAAACAACACAAGGGCCAGGGATATAGCTCAATGGTTCCGGCACCTGTCTTGCAAGCGCAAGGACCCGGGTTCAATCCCCGGTAACCACATAACAATACTGGGTGTGGAGACTCACCCCAGCGGCAGCCACTACCACATACCAGTGCCGGGCGTGGTGGCTCACGCCTGTCATCCCAGCACTCGGGAGGCAGAGGCAGGAGGATTGCTGTGATGTGAGTTTGAGGCTGAGCTCAGGGCCAGCCTGAACTACAAAGTGAGACCCTGTCTCAAAAAACCTTAAAAAAAAATAATAAATAAATAAATAAACAACACAGTATGTTTCCTGGAATTAACCTTTTGGGGCAAAAAGAGTAAATGGGACAATGTAGGGTGAAGTGCAAAACAGCTCAACCTCATCTGCTAACCTGGGCATGTACTGAATAAAATGAAAAATTAGGAAACAGCACTTAAATATGCTGTTCAGAAATAGGGAGGTAAATACCGAAGCGAGACCCATGGTTGAGCTGAAAAAGGGAAAAGAAAATTTTAAAACTATGTTTTGTTTTTTTTTTTTACTTTCATCTTTATAAGACCTACAAAAAATAGTTCTCCTTAAATTTTTTGCAAATATATGTAGATGTGTGTGTGCCCACACACTTGGTCATCTCCTACTTTTATTTTTACCAAATTTGTATGAAGATAAATCAAAAGGAAATGTTCCCATTTCTATAAGACTCTGGAGGGAAGGTGGGGGAGGGACTGACCAAAAAGCTTCCCTGATGGAGAACTCTTCTTCAAGAGTGCCGGGTAAGCCAGGGACGCTGCCCAAGCCTGGCATCTGGGCTGCCCAGGAGGCTGGGGCAGGAGGATGGCAATTTGGAGGCCCGCCGGGGCAACTTAGTGAACTTGCTCCAAAATGTTAAGAAATGAAAAAGGACCAAGGATGTAACTCCATGGTAGAACACTCGCCTAGCAACCACAAGATCCTGGGCTCAATTCCCAGTGCTGGGAAAAGGGAGTTAAGAATCCATATTGTGCACTGAGTCTGCCTGGAAAGGCCAAGGTCCTGAGTTCAATCCTCAGCACCACAACAATAAATAAATAAATAAAAAGAATTTATCTTGCTTTGTTATGCCCAAGTCCAAACAAGCAACAGTCTCTCAGGACACAATATGATCCTCCAACCACAAGCTTTATTACTCAGCTGAGGGGCATCACTCCAGAGGAGGAAGGTGCAGAGGTAAACTGGGGCACAGTACTCAAAGGCAAAGTCT